>JAJPUD010010408.1:0-62571 GCA_023553655.1 Myrmecobius fasciatus
TCTTCTGAACCATGAAAGGCTTGAACTACATGATCTGGGTTCCTCAGTCATTTGTATTATCTCTTGGATTCAATTATAGTATATGTTGGGGAAGGAAGGTGGGGTGGGGAAAATGTACTGAAAGCCTTTAAGTAAGGAAAGGGTGCTGCCCATGAGCCATAGAGAAGAATACAGGCAGCTAGATGGCACAGTGCAGAGTGTGTTAAATAGGGAATCAGGAAGGCCCAAATTCAAATCCTGCTATAGACATTGAACAAGTCAGTCTATAAAATGATGATGATAAAAAGATCACCTGTTTCCCAGGATTGTTGTGAGAATCGAGTAAGATCACACATACAAAGTGCTGTATAAATGCTAGCCATGGTTATTGTTATTCCTATTATTGCATGACAAGACATCAGAAAGAACTGTGCAAGGACATGGTGTGGCAATAACCACGGCTCATGTTCTGCCCTGGGTCATGAGCAATATTTGGGAACTCCCAAATGCAAACAGCCTATCATGAGCCCATGTGCCCATCATTATTTTTGCGATCTCGCTCTTGGCTGAGTCTCATACTGAGAACTGAGCTGAAACAAAGCAAAGAGACAGGGCCCCATCCCAAGGAGTTTTCCTGGTTGGTTTAAGGCCATGGAAGCTGTTTGAGCGCAGGGATTGTCTCCTTTTGGGAGCACACTGTCTGGTGTGGTACCTGGCACTTAGTAAGATCAGTTGGTGGAAGGTCCATTTGAAATCCTCCCGTGTTTACATGCTCCTTGAGTCCATTCCTCTCTGGCTCCTCTCCCTGGGCCTTGAACACTCCCCAGCATGGGGCAGGGAGCGTGCTCCCATCTAACAGGAGTCACTGGGAGGATAAGGCTCAGCCTGGCTCCCCAGGGACCAGCTGGAAAATCAGAGGCTGCAACCACTTCCCTTCTAACTCTTATCACCTCTGCTCTGCTATGGATAAGGGCACATTTCATTTTATTAAAACTCCTTGAGTAATCAGACCATAATTGGGTCTGATCGGAGTGGTTATCTGATTTGCTGGGTTCAATAATGGGCCCTAATTGAGTCTGTGTTATTGGTAGAGCCTGCATTGCCCTTCTCTTTGTTGCCATCCCCCCCTCCCACTTCCCAATTAACCAGAGTTTTTCTCTCGTTGCAGAGCAAAGAAGTCGGCCAGCAGCTCCAGGACGATTTGATGAAGGTCTTGAACGAGCTGTATTCGGTAAACGAGACGGGTTTCTGGGCCCTTTGTCAGCTTGCTGCTGCGGTCACATCCCAGCACCAGAACGCAGGGGATGGGCACATGTCACACCTCCGTCTCCCTGTCCTGGTTCTCATTTCCAGTCTTGTTCAAGCCAAGGGTCACCTCCTCATCCATCTCCCCACTTCATCACAAGACCCTTTACCCATAGTCAGTCCTGACAATGGCCCCCTTTGGGGAGTGGGGGGGGGGCCAGGGGATAACAAATGCATCCCCACCGTGATTGACCCTGTTCAAGCAAACTGGATCCCCTGGGTTTGGTGGGATGCTGCCAAAGCTGTTCTCAGGGCTGCGGTCTTAGTGAGGAGACCGATTGCCAGCCAGGAAAAGAGAAGACCCCCTCTGTTCTGAAGGGACATCTTCAGCTGTTGTTGATACATGTTCCTGCTTGCCTGGGAGGTCATATGTGGGTGTGCATATGAGTGTGTCTCCTCCCAAACGGTTTCATTAATTATTGTTTTAACATTATTGTTTAATTATTCTCGCCCGCTCTCTGTCTCTGTCTCTCTCTGTCTCTCTTTTCCTCTCTCCCTCTCTGTTTCTCTCACACACACACCCCCCAAGGAGATCACTGCTTCTTTGCAGACAACATCTTAATTGCAGGGCAGATTTCTGCATGGCTCCTTTCCAGAGGTCCCTTCTTCAGACAGACTCTGCCCATGCTTGGAGTCAGACCTTGAGGTTGCCCCATCCTGATCTGGGAGGGGGCTGATTTTCCAGATTTACTTGTTTATTTGTTACGCCTTTTTTATCCTCCATGGAGGATGCAAGGGAAGCATGAATAGCTGCATTTGGGTTCAGAATGCCTTGCTTGGTCATGGGCATTTAATAAATGTCTGTTGGAGTGAATATGTTGAATCAGGATTCTCTTTCCTTCATCTAAGAACATAGGTGTGGGCTCTTAGGCTGCTGTGATGGATGAACTGCTCAGCCAGGAAATACAGTAATGTAGTCAGCAGATGTAGCCCCACTGCCCTTTCTTGGGCTTTGGATTATTCCCCTACTTAATGTTATGTGGACTCAGCTGCCTGGAAGCCCAGCAGATAGAAATAGTCTCCTTGGATTATAAGTTTAGGTGCTTGAAATTAAGGCTAGGTGCGATTTTTGGGGTTTTTTTTTGTTTTTTGTGGGTTTTTTTTCTTCTTTTTCTTCTTTTTCTAAAATAGAAACATGTTGATGTGAACCATTTTCAGACTGGATGAATTTCCTGGACCTTTTGTCTGTTTAGCTTTTTACTTGTGCCTTTATTTTTAGAGTATCTTCTAGGCACTAAGAAGAGCTATTACTCCATCCTCCTGGCAAAGTACTTGCCAAGATAGAAAACAGTACATTTGCTCAGTAGCTGAGCCCTTAAAAAAATCATTTAAAATATCTTTGTTTAGCAACCCTGGGAATCTCCCGACGTGCCACTCACTCTAGGCAGGAGTGCTTGGAGAGCGGTAGAAAAAGCCTTCGGTTTTCCTTTCAGGATGCTAACTCAGGGCCAGTAGGACAGGCAGTCGAGGAAAAAGGGCATCCAGATTCTGCTGACCTTGTTCCCCATGTCCGGGCTTCTAATGGGAGATGAAGAGACGTGTTTAAGTTGGGATTTTCTTTTGGCAGGAGGCAGAAGGGGGAGCAGGGCAGGGAGAGAAGGGCGTAAGTGGAACTTGAAGTGAAGTGAGGAGAAGCCTGGCTTTTGCCACTTTGGTCTAGGGAGAAACTTTCTGGCCTCTTGCTCCTCTCCAGCCTTAGCCAGCTGTTTTGTTGTTGGCTGCTGGGAAGACCAGATGTTTTTGTGCAAATTATGGAGGCCAGCCACTCATCCTAAAAATGAGAGGGGATTGGGTGTAGTGCTCTCCTGAACCAGATACAGATAGTTCTGGTCTGCTTGGGCCAAAAGCAGAACTCTTCCTGAGATGTGACCGAGGAGCCTGCAGCCTCTCCTGAGACACTGGGCTATCAGATGGCCCACAGGGGCTGGAAGGCCTGCATTCTAGCCTGGTTCTAGAGGACGGGTTGGGTACCTCTGGGAGAATACCTGCAGCCTAGCCGGCGCGTTGTCCAGTGTACGATAGGGGTAGGGTGGGGACAGTCGGCCTTCCTTAAGGATGGAATGGCATCGTTCTTTAGAAATTTTGAAGAAAAGAGGCTTATTTTCTCCTGGGCATAGAGATGGATTTGGGACTGGCCCCTCCCAGCCATATGAGATAATAATTGTCCGAAGTTGAGGAGCTGGGATTCCAGCCATGCTGCAGTCATTATCTCCTTAGAGGATGCAGGGGAGGAATGTCCCTCCCCATTCTTTTTTGAGGAGGGAGGAGGGGTACTGAGGACTCGGATTTCAGTGACGGTCCTGGCCAAAAAGGACTTGGTTTGTAGGGATGGGCCATGGAAAACTAAAGAATTGGAAAAAGTCATTTCTGGCGTGGCATCCAGAGTCCTGAGCTCCAGGACTGGCCCAGCCTGGGGCTGCTTGTGTGCTCTCTCTGGGCCTCCATTTCCCCATGTTTAGTCCTGTTTGGTTCTCTCTGATGTATCTTAGGGTCCGGGGCTGCTTCCTATAAATTGGACCTCTCCTGGGAGGAGGTCCTTGTGTGTGTGCACAGTGATGTGAGGAGAGGAGACTGTTTTTATTCCCAAGGAGAGAGATATTGGGGCCGGAGGCACTGGCTTTGTAGCTCTGGACAAAGGATCATTTTCTGTGGAAGCAGCATGTGGTGTCAGACCACCTTCCCCCTCTTCTGTTTCCCGTCACCCCAGAGAATATTTTTCTCCACAAGCCTTTTCCTCCAGACGAACCAGACCAGTCCTTAGACTTGGGCCTAAGTGGTTTTCATTTTCAGAGTGATTCTCCAAGAACGCCTTTGAAAGCAAAGCCCCTTGTTCTCCCCTGCCCCAGTCACCATTCAGAAGGGCAGACCTTTAAAATCGGCTTGCCCGGCAAGCCCCCTAAAGGCCCTTAGCTGGAGAGATCGAATACCAGAATTGTTGGTTCAATTTAAAGGTCTGTGAACAGAAAGCCCTGAGGTTCAAAAAGAAGGAGATGGCAGGAGATGCTCACCATGCTGACAAGGCCTATTGTGGCACTGGGGGTTAAGGGTCACGGGGATGATGTCCATGATTCTCTGAACCGTGTTGAATAGGTCCAGTTGGCTCGGAGGAGCCCTTGTAGCCTTTGTAGAGCCCTTGGGATCTCTTCTTTGGCCTGCTGGGCTCCATCTTCCAAGGCAGGGACCATTTAGCAGCTGACCTACCACCTTCCCTGGAAAGGAAGCCCTTGCTACCAAGGCAGGTTGGGAAGTTCATAGATTTGCCCACAGTCACACGCCAGAGGCAGGACTCAGAGCTGGGGCTTTCTGGGGCCAGGTCTCTAACCGCTGATCTCCACCCCCCCTTACTCTATTTTGTAGCCAATTATCTATGTATGTATGCCTTCAAGTCAATGTCAGAGGTATAGATCAGGAGAGACAGCTGGGGTTTTGTTCTTAGAGAGACCTTAACCATGGCAAATTCTGCTCAGGAAGCTGTCCATCTAGGGCTGTTGCAGCCTCTGCCATTGCCTTCTCTTAAGTCTGGTGTCACAATCTGTGTTCAGAGTGGGGTGCTGACCCCCAGCTACCACGGGGCCACCCCACCTTTTCTCGGCCTTTCCCCCTTCTTCAGTTCAGGCTCACAAGCATTTCTTAAGGATCTGTATGTATGCCAACCACTGCAGTAGGCATTGGAGATATAGATGGTAAAAATGATAGTCTCATCTATTTGGTACTTTAAGGTTTGCAAAGGACTTTAACAAGTATCTCATTTTCTCTTCCTGACAAACCCTAGCATTGGGTGCTGTTATCCCCAGTTCACAGATGGGGAAGTGAGACAGATGGGTTAAGTGATTTGCCCAGGATGACAGAATTAGTAATTACTGAGGCTTCAGGTCTTCCTGACTCCTGGCCCACTGCAGCACTCATTTAGTTCTGTGAATGAAACGCTCATGAATTATTACCTGCAAGGATCCCACTTTCTACTGATGGGAAATAACATGTAAACAATCAAGTAAATACAAACTGTGTGCTCAGTAAATGCAAATTAGTTAGAGTGGGGTAGTAAAAAGAGAGCCAGCCCCAAAGTGAGCAAGTCCTGGATTCAAGTCCTGCCCCAGGCAGAGGAGAGAATCCCACCCTGAGGGGCTGCACCAGCCTGCAAAGTCCTCTGGACAGAACACAGTAGGTCTGGGTCAGGTCAACAGTGAAGACTGCACTGGCTGGGCCGGGTCCTGCTGCATGACCTTGGGCTTCTCTCTCTCTCTTTCTCTCTCTCTCTCTCTCTCTCTCTCTCTCTCTCTCTCTCTCTCTCTCCCTCCCTCCCTTCCTCCCTCCCTCCCTCTCTCTCTTTCTCTCTCTGTCTCTGTCTCTGTCTCTCTCCCCCCCCCCCAGTAAGATGGCCAAGGTGGGGGTGGGGAGAGCAGGTGGCCTCTGAGGTCTCTCCCACCTTGGCTTCTGCGAGCTTCTGGTCCTCTGAGCCCCAGATACCCTTGACTTTGCACAGCTAGCATGATAAATGCCTCCTTCCTCGTTCTAGGCTGCTGGGAGACTTGGAGGACCACATAAATTATTCAGAAAGTCTTTTTAATACTGCTATGCTTCTGGTATTTAAATATAGCTTCTTCTGTAACAGAGCCGACTGTCTCCACTGCTTCATGAGCAAAGAATAGCTCGTGCACTTAAGTAAAATGGTGCAAAAGTTCAGAATAAGGTGAAGCCCACATGAGAACATCATGCCTCACAAACGAGATGTAACCTAAACCTTAATGTGCTTTCAAGCCTCATCCCAGCTGCCTCCAGGGCCCCGGCGCCCTCTGACTGGGAGACTGAAGGGAAGCACTGAAAGGCCCACTCGGGCCCCCAGCCAGTGTGCCGTGCCGTTCCTGCTCGGTTGCTGCAGTGTGAGCAGGCCCTCCTCTCCTTTGACACTGACACTGGAGCTCACCAGCTCCCTGGGACCCCCTGCTTTCCCTGGGTCTCCCCGCAGTAGCTCCCTGTTCCGTCTTCTTAGAAGCCTCCTCTGTCCCTTCCTCTCCGGCATTCTCAGCCCCAAGCCCCTAAGGTTCCGCTGCTTACAGGCCTCCGCCAGCACTGCCTGCACATCATTCCTCCCACCATTCCGGCTTCCGAGAAGAACAAAGGCAGTGCAGCGTAATGGGAGGGGAGCCAGGCTCAGAATATGCTGGGAAATGTTTAACAATCAGCTTGGGGGGGGGGGGAGTACTGTACGCATTTAAGCTTAGCCATCATTGGCATTTTCCCGTCAATCAGCAAAGCCCGCCCTCATTTTGCAGCTTGTTGATTCTTGGAGTGCTGCACTCACACTGAAAATGTAACACCCACTTGCCATTGGAGGCTCCCTCCAGCACGCCTCTGACTGACCCAGGCTAGAAATCACAAGAGCTGGCAAAATGGGCCTCAGTCACCCTCCCAGCTTTTGAGACTGAACAATGGTTCTGACCCAAGATGCACATTCACCACGGCTGGGACTGTTTCCTCAGCCATAAAGCAAGGGGCTTGGGCTGCAGTCTCTGAGGCTCTTTTCAGCTTTACCAAATTGTGAGTCTGGAAACAGGAAGTCCCACAAGGGAAGAGCCTGTGAGGCTCCAGGTAGCAGCATGTTTGGGAGGATATGAAATCAGCCCTGAGCTCCTGGGCTTCCGCCTCTTTGAAAAGGAGAAGGGCGTGACCTTCCCAGGCCTGGACAGTTGCCTTGATGCACAATTGTCCCCCACCTCCCCAAGCTGCCACTCCAGTCGTCCATGGCGTGGTTCTCCATTGTCTGAAATGGGCATCCGGCTTAGCAGGAGGGTTCTCCGAGATGGGCCGGCTAATCCAGAGGGGACACGGTGCCCAGATGGGTGGGAAAGAGCCCTGGACCCCTCCTAATTCCCTTATCTACAGAATGGGTGACTTTGGAGAGGTCACAAGCTCCAGGGCCAATTCCCATGATTCTCTGCCTGTTAATATTTCTCACATTGATCACAAGTCTAATCACTGTCCCTCTCCCTAAGTCAGAATACCTGCAAGTAATTTGAGGCCAGGCAGATCCCAGTCTCTAGATTAAGGTCATGGTAAAAGCAGATTCAGGGGCTCCTGACCTGGACTAAGAACAGGCCTGTTAGTGCTGTTAGTGGTTGTGAAACCCATGGTCTCTTTACTCTGGGACATGATGATTCCTCAGCAGATAATTGTAATAATTATATTTTATACCTATATGTAGAAAGATGATAATTTAGTTAACTAAAGGACCCAATTTCATTCAGGTTAGTGTTTTGTTTTGGGTTTTTTTTTTACGTGCGAAATGGGTATGATTTATGCAAACCTTAAATATGCTCTCCAACTTTTTTTTTAAGCTTTTCATTTACAGAACACATGAGTAATTTTTAAAATAGGCCTTTGCAAAAACTTTCTGTTCCAAATTTTTCCCTCTTTCTCCCCACCTCCTCCCTTAGATGGCAGGTAGTCTAATACATGTTAAATATATTAAATTATATGACAAATCCAATATATGTATACATATCTATATAGTTATCTGACTGCACAAGAAACATCAGATCTAGAGAGAGAAAAAAAAAACCTAAGAAGGAAAAAAAATGCAAGCAAACATCAACAGAAAGCATGAAAATGCTGTGTTGTGGTCCACACTCACTTCCCATAAGCCTCTCTCTCTGGATGTATATGACTGTCTTCATCACTGAACAATAGGAACAGGTTTGAGTCACCTCATTGTTGCAGAGAGCCATGTCCATCAGAATTGATCATCATGTAATATTGTTGTTGCTGTGTATGATGATCTCCTGGTTCTGCTCACCTCACTCAGCATCAGCTCATGCAAGTCTCTCCAGGCCTCTCTGAAATCACCCTGCTGGTCGTTTCTCACAGAACAATAATATTCCATGACCTTCATATACCACAATTTATTCAGCCATTCTCCAATTGATGGGCATCCTTTCAATTTCCAGTTTCTTGCCACTACAAAAAGGGCTGCCACAAACATTCTTGCACATGTGGGGCCCTTTCCCTCCTCTAGGATCTCTTTGGGATATAGGCCCAGTAGAAACACTGCTGGGTCAAAGCATGTGCACAGTTTGACAACTTTTTGAGCATAGCTCTAAATTGTTCTCCAGAATGGTTGGATCCGTTCACAGTTCCACCAACAATGTATCAGTGTCCCAGCCTTCCCACATCCCCTCCAACATTCATCATTAACTTTTCCTGTCATTTTAGCCAATCTGACAGGTGTGTAGTGGTACCTCAGAGTTGTCTTAATTTGCATTTCTCTGATCAATAGTGATTTGGAGCAACTTTTTCATATGACTAGAAATAGTCTTAATTTCATATGTAATAGTAGTGAGCTAACACTTATATAGGCCTTACTATATGCCATATTCTGTGATGTCTTTACAATTATCTCATTCAGTTCTCACAATACCCAGGAAGGGAGGTGTTATTATTATCCTCATTTTACAGATGAGGAAACTGAGGCAAACAGAAGTTAACTGACTTGCCCAGAGTCACACAGCTAGTAATTGTCTAAAACTGGATTTAAACAGAAGCCTTCTTGACTCCAGGTCCAGCTGTGTATCCAGTGTGCCACCCTACAAGAGACGATATATGTCTGAGGCTAGATTTGAACTCCCACTGCTTAGCACAGTATCTGGCACATAGTAGGCATTTAATCTATGTTAATTGATTGATTTTAGGCCTAGCATTCTATCCACTGTCCCATCTAGATGTCCAGTATCAGAGATCAAAAGGAAGCCAGATAGCAAATGGAAATAATTTTGATAAATTCAATACAGATTACCATTCTTAAAAAGAATAAATAAATCAGTATCAGGGACCAAAAGAACACCACTCATCAAAATGGAAGTAATTTTGATAAATTCTATACAGATTACCATTCTTAAGAAGAAGAAATAAATCAACATCAGAGACCAAAAGGAAGCCAGATATCAAAATGGAAATAATTTTGATAAATTCTACAAAGATGCCATTCTTAACAAGAATAAATAAATCCACTCCAGGGAAATTCCCTCGATGCTATTTGAATCCAAGATGCAGTTTCTGGTCCCTCAGACTGCCGCTGTTTCCTCTCCTTTCTTTTCTACTCCACATCTGGAATAGGGGATCTACCTAGCACAGCTTACTCTGCAGCCTCATGGCAGATACTCATCTGCCTTTTGTGAACTTCCCACCCAAACCTGAAGGATTTCCTGAGTGATAAAGAGCAGCATTGTTTATTGCTCTTATCTGTATTTATCTGCTTGCCATTGTGAAGATACAAATGGATGATAAGTGCTGTACCAAGATAAGGGGTAGCGTCTACAAATGATAATAGTGATAAATAATAAACTGCGATCATGAATAATCATTGTCCTAATAAGACTTAGGGGCCAGCATCAAAGGCTGCTCATGTATGCTCTGGAGGTTCTTTGCTGTATGTATTAGCATGTGTTGGGCTCAGCCCCCCTGGGTTTTTCTATTACAGATGTGGGCAGGGGAGTTGCTGGGAGTAGAAGGGGACACAGCTGAGCTCTACTTTGACCTTCCAGGCTTGACCTTTGGGGGTTGCCTTGCAGGTAATGAAGACGTATCATATGTACAATGCTGACAGCATCAGTGCCCAAAGTAAACTGAAAGAGGCCGAAAAGCAGGAAGAGAAGCAGATCGGCAAATCAGTGAAGCAGGAGGACCGGCAGACACCTCGGTCCCCAGACTCCACCTCCAATGTTCGCATCGAGGAGAAGCATGTCCGCAGGAGCTCCGTAAAGAAGATCGAGAAGATGAAGGAGAAGGTGTGTGCTTAGAGGGCCCAGCCAGGGAACAAGAGGTTGGGGCGCCATCAGTTTTTCCCATTGGTGCTTAATGACCAAACTGCACTGTTATGTGCCCCCCTGCCTCTCTGGTGAAATGTTCATTATTTAGCCAGTAATTATAGAGTCTTTTTTCTGGCCTTTCCCTGATCTCCCACCCACCCGGACCCACCACCACGTCCTTCCTCCCTCTTGACACAGTCTTGCAAATATTGGCTGGTCCAGCTAAGGTACTTGATGGTGAATGGGGAATGTTAAAGAATGAGGATTTTACTTATTCTTCATCCATAAGAAGTATTTTGAGGCTAATAAACTGGTAGCTCTTTGCTAAATTGTCCAAAGATTAGTAAAGCCTTCCCCTGAGTCACAAGGTGACTATTTGCTGGCTTTGATGTCTCCTCCCTCGCCTGTCACAGGCAAATGGGGACAGTCGTCACCCCTCTGGCTCCTGCAAACAGCCCGACCTTCTAGTGATCAGATTAAGATGCCCAAGGGGCCAGAATACCGGGAGCTTGGCAGGGGGTGGAAAAGGCCCAGAGAGTGCTAACTTTTACAAGGTGGGAGAATTATCTTATCAGGTAGAGCCCAAAGGGGGCATGTGTCTGAGATGGGAGCCTCATTAACCTTTCTGGACTGATCTACATTATGCCCTTGAATTTTCATTAAGTAGAATTAGAACCCAATTTAAGGGAGTAGCGCATTGGGAGTAGCAGCTTAATTGTGCCGGCTTCCTGGATGTACTGTTCTTTTCATCTCTCAGAGAACATACTCTTCTTTTTTAAAATAAATTTTTTTAAAAGTCTGCACTTCTGTTCCTTTCTTAGCGCCAAGCCAAGTACACGGAGAATAAGCTGAAGGCCATTAAAGCCCGGAATGAGTACTTGCTGGCTCTGGAGGCAACCAACGCATCTGTCTTCAAGTACTACATCCACGACCTCTCGGACCTCATTGATGTAAGTGTCCAAAGCTGGGTCTCCAGAAGTGGCCACCATCACCAGGCAGGACTCCCTGGGACCCTCCCTCTCCTTGCTGTACCTCACATGGGACAAATGAGCAGGTGCTGGAAGGACAATACTAATGTGCCTTGTGTTTGGAGCGCGTGCACGTTGGCACTTGCAGGCGTGCTAGGCATCCTAAGGTATTATTGCATTTGGCCCTCACAACCCTAGGAGGCAGGTGCCATCTTGTCCCCCTTTTATAGCTGGGGATACTGAGGCACAGAGGTGAAGTGGCTGCACAGCTAGGAGCCTGGCAGGAGTCACACCCAGTGTTGCACCCCATCCTCCCGTGCAATCCCAATGTGTTGGGAAAGAGGTGGGCACTTATTGTCCCCATTTTACTGAGGGACTCCGATGCTGTGCCCTTCATTAGGATGTAGGATGGGTCACCACCTGGCCCACCGATGGTGTTGGCTCCTGGCTGGCTGGATGTTCTCTGGCAACTTAAGCAGGCAGGAGAGAAATAAAGCTCATCAGAAATAGCTTTGGGAAGAAGGAACTGTCCTGAGACTGGCTGCAGGCAAAGCCCCAGGGAATGCTGGGCCTGGCTTCAAATCTCTCCTCAGGCACTTACAAGTTTTGTGACCTGAGCAAGCCGCCTGACCTCTGTCTGCCTCAGTGTTTTCAACTGTAAAATGGGGATAAGAATAGCACCTACCTCCCAGGCTTGCTGTGAGGATCAGATGAAGTACTACCTGTAAAACTTGTAAAGCCCTGAGTGTAGTACCTGGCACATAGTAGGCACCTGATAAATGTTCATTCCCTTCCCTGGATGGGTCACTTTATTCCTTTGGGCCTCAATTTAAATTTAAAAAAAAAAAAAAAAGGTCTTTTAATCTGATTTCTACTTGAGCCTTTATTTTGAGAATGAAAGGCAAAGCAGGTAAGGAAAAAAAACTAACCCTGAGGTTCAGTGATAATATGGGTGAAGACAAAGGAATTGATTCACAAGGAGAAAGGCAGAAAAAAAAGGGATTGGGGAGGGGCTCTGAGGGGAACAGGGGTAGAGGGGCTCCAGCCTGCTTCCCCACCCCCACTCCTCCGCCAGGCCCTTGGAAGGCCTGGTTTCTGTTCCCTGCCTGGATGTGGAGTCTGCCACGCTGCTCAGGCACCTCTTTGTCTGGTGATACCAATCTGAGCACCATTCTTTCAGCAAGGTTAAAAGGAAAATCAAGATTCTTCCTCTGTCCTCTGGGAAAATTTGTTCTCAGTGTTAGGAGTGAGGAGCATGGGGTATGTCGGCTCCTCTTGCCTCTAGGCTCTTGGCACGTGTGCCCACCAATTTCACAGAACTGGCATGATGGTTCCATAGGGCTGAGGAGCCCCCCTCTGGGCCTCTCAGAGGCCTTGGCATCCACAGGCTGCCTCTCTGCAGTGAGAAAACAACACAGAATAAACGTCAAAGACCTTTCCAAGAGCAAACGATTTGGCACCTAATTTTCCTAATTATTTTTAAAAGCATTATATTAAGTGCTTAATTGCACAAGAGGGTTATTCTGGGCGATGTGTGAGAGAATTGTAAAAACCTAATACCTGCTCTAATTCTGACAGTGCTTTATTAGTGACACTTCTGTCACACCCCAGGTCAGGGACACTTTATAGTGAGCAAGGGTGAAGGATGCTGTGATTTCCAAGGGGTTAGAGCAGTCTCAAGTGGGCCGATAAACAAGCTAGTTGCAAAGCTGGGACAAAGGTGTCTGAATGTGCTTCTCTTAGCTGTGTATTTAAGGGGTGTGTGCTGGTGGTTCCGGCATGAGAAGGTAGAGCTGAAGAAGCCAGAAATGCTGCTGCCTTAATCCCAGCTGTGAGGGGATGGACTTTGAGACTTGGAAAAGTCACGTTTCTATCCAGTGCCATCTGTGACATGCACACTATCCCACCCACTTTTCCAGGGTGTCAGAGCTCTCAGGGAGTGTGAAGCAGTTATTTTTGTCAGTGCTGTGTACATTGCCATGAGACTCCTTCCTCTCCGTATAAAACTGTGCAAGATTGAAACCCAGATTGTCAGAATCCATGTGAAGCATCTGACACAGTCAAGGAAATCCTTGATTTCAGGCCAAAAAGACATTCTGAGCTCACTTAGCAGTGTCTGAAGGCTGTCACTTTGCTGGAATGTCATTTCTTCTCCCCCATGCTCCTGTGACTCTCTCCTCAACCCAGCAGATGGATGAATGAAGAGCAGGGCATTGTCCCCACATTAATAGCTTGAGTGTTACAAGGAGAGCTTGAGAATTAAGAGTTCTGTGGGCCAGAGGCCAAGTGAAGGCTGCAAATGCATCTTATGTGCACAGCCTTCAGTTCATTTGAAAAACTCGAGAGAGTTGAACGGAACTCTGTAAGAAATTCTTCTGGAGGAATTTCTTGTTCTTTAGCCTTTCAAGTAAAAGGATGTGTGATCAAAGACTAATTTCCCCTTTAATATGCCTCCTGGAGGCTGGGAAAATCTTGTAGCTAACAAGGGGTTAATGAGCTGTCAACTTAGGCAAATCACACATGTGGATGAGCTATCATTAAATTCTTATAAAAAATTGATTTCCCCAGAGACCGTTTCCATCAAACATTTATATAACCCAGAAAGGGCTGGGGAAGCCTGGCACTTCCCTATCCAGAATCATCTGGGCAGTGAAATTCCCAGAAGTCACTGAAGCCCTGTTTGCCCCTGGTTGAGGGAAAGATTTTGCTGTCTCTGCTTGCCCAACCTCGCCCAGGAATGGGAACGAAACATTCAGACTGTTTATCTAGCCTTGCCAGAAACAGCCTTTTTTTCTAAGGTTCAGTTTTCAGCCCTTACCTCTGGAAGGCATATGGCAGACTGGGCCCAGGAGCCCAGTTCCCATACCTGCATGCTTTCCTGAATAGAGAAAACCTTGTTCTTTCACGAGGGTAGCCTTTCAGAGAAGTACAGACAATGTACTATATCCCAAAATGTACTGCTGCTGGGGGTTTATTATTGGTTGGTTGGTTTGTGTTTTAATTAGCCGATTCACTCTTCAGGAAATGCAGTGAGTAAAACAAATGGCATTTTATAAGTAAAACATATTTCATATACCAACCTGAATAAATTGTTACTCAGCCTATATCCTGTTACTTAGTCAGCCCATGTCTATTTATAAGGTTGCCCAAGGGGAGGAGTCAGAGCTTCTTGAATTCATTCTAATTCTGGTCATGATATAATAGAGATTGCAGGGTTGGGAAGCCAAGAACAGTTTGAATTACAGATCTACTTTTATTTTTGGTGGGTTTGGAGACCATCCAGGTTAAGTGACTTGCCTAGGATCACATAGCTACTAAGTGTCTGAGGCCAGATGCGACTTCAGTTCCTCCTGCTTCCAGGACCAGTGGTTTTCTCTCCACTGGACTCACTGGCCGCCTTCATCCTGCTCGATTTCTTATACCTGTGGGACCTTAGGAAAATTGCATAAGCTTTCTGGGCCTCAGTTTGTCAATTTGTTTTTTTTTATTTTTATTAAAGCGTTTTATTTGTATAACAGATGTATGGGTAGTTCCCCAGCGTTGATCTTTACAAAGCTTTCCATTACAAATTTTACCCCCAGTCCCCTCCCCTCCCCTAGATGGCAGGAAGTCCACTACATGTTAATAATGTTGAAATGCTTGAGAAGTTATGCAAGAAAAATCCTATCTACAAGAAAAAAAAGAATCAGAGAAAGGCAACACAATGCAAGCAAATGTCAATAGAGATCATGGAAATGTTACGTTGTGGTCCATATTTCATTTCCCTCTCTCTGGGTGTATATGGTTTTCTTCAGTGAACAATTGGAACTGGTTTGAGACAATTCTTTGTTGCAGAGAGCCATGTCCATCAGGATTGATCATCATGTAATACTGTTGTTGCTGTGTATGATGATCTCCTGGTTCTGCTCGTTTCACTCAGCAGCAGTTCATGCAAGTCCCTCCAGGCCTCTCTGAAATCGTCCTGCTGGTCGTTTCTTACAGAGCAATAATATTCCATAACATTCATGTACCATAATTTGTTCAGCCACTCTCCAATTGATGGGCATCCCTTCAGTTTCCAGTTTCTAGCCACTACAAAAAGGGCTGCCACAAACATTCTTGCACATGTGGGTCCCTTTCCCTCCTCTAAGATCTCTTTGGGATATAGGCCCAGTAGAAACACTGCTGGGTCTGTCAATTTGTAAATAATTGTGAGGGGGACTTGCAGGAGACTACATTGTCTCTGAATTCTTTTCCAGCTCTAAATTGTCTCATCCTCATCATTAAATGTCTACCATCTGCAAAAACCCATGGAATGATCCAAGACCTTAAAGCCCATGGGTCTCTGGCCATGAAGGACTCTCATGTGAGAGAATATATATTTGAATGAAAAATCAGCAGTTTAAGACAATGCCTTACAACATTTCTATCTCCCTGGGAGATACGCTGGCTACCCACCCTTCTATAATAAATATCGTAAGTGTTGTGATGGTCGCTACCTTATAGATGAGAAAACCGAGACTCAGGTGACTTGGGTATGGCAGCTCAACAAGTCAGGATTCAAATCCAGTCCCAGGGTTTTTTTCTGCTGTGTCATTCTTTTGGTATAGGCTTTGGCAAATTAGTGTTTTAAACAGTAAGCATCATTGGTATCACTTACCTGGATTTTAACAAAGCATCTTGCAGAGTCTCTCATGCTCCTCTTATAGAAAACATGAAGAACTATGGGTCAGATGAAAGTCCAGTCAAGTTGATTCAAATCAAGATAAATGATCCCCAAAAGTAGCCATTAATAGTTCAGTGTCTGCTTGGAAAGGTCTCTAGTACTAACACAGGGAGAAATGATTAGCTCTGTGCTGCTTAGCTTTTTTATTCACAATTTAGTTACAGAAGGGCATCCTAAACAAATTGGCAGATAAAACAAGGCTCAGATGAGAACAATGAACTCAGTTTTTGTTTTTTTGTTTTTTAAAAGGAAATGTAGTAAGCATACATGTAAAGTCTTATACTTGGGTTAAAAAATATTGAAGGTTCCAAATGCAAGATGGTTAATGTATGTAGAAGTAGCAGTTTATCTGAAAAAGATCTAGGGCTTTCAGTGTACTACAAGCTCAGTATGAGTCAACAGTATGAGATTTAGTAGTCAAGAAAATAAAAAATAAAATACTAAGAGGCATTGTGTTTTAGGACTAAAGAATTCATAGTTCCATTGTCCTCTGTCCTGGTCAGAACACAGCTGGAATATTGAATTCAATTTTAGGAACCACATTTGAAGAAGGATATTAATAAGTTAGGGCAAGGCCACCAAGATGGTGAAGGACTTCAAGTTCATGCCATGGAAAGATAACTTGAAAAACACAGATAGTGACTTAGATAGAGGAGGTGAGCTCTCTTCAAGCATCTGAAGCACTGTTACCTGGGAGATGGAGTTCAGTATGTAGTGCTTGGGTGAGACAGGTAGTCTAGTGGACAGTCTAGATATAGACTCAGAAAGACCCCAAATTCAAATTCTGCCTCAAACACTATCCTCTTTCTGCCTTTTGTTTCCTCATTTGTTTAAAAAAAAAAAAAAAAAAAAGAGGATAATGATAGCATCTTACTTAAGGGTTTATTGTGAGGATTAAATGAATAAAGTGTTTTGCCCCACTCCCCCAAAGTACTATAGAAATAAATGCTTAGCTGTTGGACAATGAGTCAAAACTAGGACAATTGGTAAAAATTGGCTAAGAGGTTGATGTAGCTTGATGTCTGGCTAGAGGGATCCCCAAAACAAAGTCCTAACAATTGCAGCTTGCCAATAGTGGGATCCATCCTCTGGGAAGGAAATAGGCTCCCTCTTACTGAAAGTCTTCAAGTACAGGGTGACCATTCAGTTGATTAGGATGGAGAGGAGAGTTGCAATAATAATGATGATGATAACCATAATAATAAAAAAAATAAATAAAAAAGACAGCACTTTATTGTTTACAAAGTGATTTACATGTTTTTATCTTATTGAATCCATTGGATCCTTGAGTCTTGTTCAAGTATAGATTAGATTAAGTGGCCTCTTAGGTCCCTTCCTACTGTGAGATTCATTGATTGCAGAGTAATTACAAGCTAGCATTTATATAACATTTTAAGTTTGCAAAATTATACAAATATCTTCTCATTTGCTCCTTACAACATCCCTATAAGCACTATTATTATTCCTATTTTACAAATGAGGAAACTGAGACTGAGGAATTGTGATTTATCCAGGGCACAGCTAGTAAGTGTATGAGGAAGGATTTGAACAACTCCAAGTCTTATGTACCATCTAGTTGCCTTATTGTGAAACTTGGAATGCCAAGCTAAGGAATTTAGATTTTATTTTATGGGCCTTACAAAGCCATTGTAGACTTTTGAATAGAGAGTAACATGAAAGAAAAAAAAAAGCCTAAAGTGATAACAGTACAGATTGAAGCAGGGAATTAAAGGTGGAAAGACCAATTAATAAACTAATAGCATGGATGTAAGGGGCTATAGGAAGTTGATGGCAATGAGTTGTAAATTACAGTCAACACATGCTTATCAGGCCTCTGTTTCACCATACCACCATGCTAGGTCTGGAAATACAAAGAGAAAAATAACATACAGACAAGCAAGGAGGAAAGAGTAAGATAAATATATAACTAGTTTAAATCAAGTGACACAGATATAGAAAATAGGAAGAGTCCACAAAGGATTTTATGAACAACTGAAAGGAAAGGCCTTGTAGAAGCAAATTGTTACTTACATTCCTGTTGGGCTTAAAGGTAGTCTCTTAATCCTATGAGCTAGGTACAGGTAGGATAAAATACATATTAATACCTCTCCTTGTATTTTACAAATGAGGAGACTGCAGTTCAGTGAGTTATAGTGACCTCCTCGGTCATACACAAATAAGTGTCATAGAGGCAGCTAGGTGGCACAGTGGATAGAGCACCAGCCCTGAAGTCAGAGGCTCCTGAGTTCAAATCTAGTCTCAGACACTTAACATTCCCTAGCTGTGTGACCCTGGGCAAGTCACTTAACCCCAATTGCCTCAGGAAAACAAACAAACAAACAAAAAAGCAAATAAGTATCATATAGGAACATGATTCTTTACCTCCTGGTTCCAAACTAATGTGCTTTTCGTGCCTTTATAGCGTCGTGGAAATGTCATGGGAGACTATCCAAGGTCAACAGGGCAGTATGTGCAAAGAAAGGCACAAGGGTGGGAAAAGGCAAGAGCCAAGGTCAGGGAATAATTGAGTGGTCAAGTTTGGATGATAAGTAGTACACATAAAGGGGGGAGTTGCATGCAACAAATAGGCTTGAGTCAGATTTTGAGGGGTCTTGAATGCCAAGCTAAATAGTTTGAATTTTATTCAGCAAGTAATGGGGAACCATTGAAGGCTTTTGAGCAGATGGGTGACGTGATCAGGTCACTCCCTTCAGAAGATTAAGACCACATTCAACTTACTACAGCCTCTTACATCCATGCTATTAGTTTATTAATTAGTCTTTCCACCATTAGTTCTTTGCCTTAATCTGTATTATTATCACTTCGGGCTTTCTAAAAATCATGTGACTTTATTCAAAAGTCTATTAAGAAAAATGAGTTGGAGAGAGAACATCTTTCAGCCAGAAAACCATTTAGGTGGTTGTGAAAATTGCAGTTAAAAAGGCAGTGGCATAAACTAGGGTGGTGACAGGCAACATTTAGTCACTTTTTACACATTTAGTCACTTTGTCTGCAATACATGTATGGGTCACAAAATGTAGCATGTGTATTGTAGAGAGGATTCCTTAAAATAACAATGGCTTTTGCAGATTGCTTATCTTATCTTTCCAAGCATAATACTACTACAAATAAAAACATTTATTATCTCATTTAAGACTCACTTGCAACATACTTTGAAAAAGGCACCACAGGCAATGTTATTTTACAGATAAGGACACTGAGGCTAAGAGAAATAAAATTGTCTTGACCACAGTTAAAAAGCAAGAAAATATTGTCATAGGAATGTGGGATATGAATCATGCTGGGAGAGAAAAATCAGAACAACAACAAAAAAAAAATAGAAAAAAAAGTGAACGTGGCTCATGTTGATCTACATTCAATTTCCATAGTTCTTTTTCGGGATGCAGATGACATTTTCTATCCAAAGTCTATTGGGATTGCCTTGGATCATTGAATCATTGAGAAGAACCTAGTGTTTCATAGTTGATCATTGCACAATCTTGCTGTTGCTGTATACAATGTATTCTTTGTTCTGCTTGTTTTCATTCAACATCAGTTCATGTAGATCTTTCCAAGCCTTTCTAAAATCAGCTTGTTCATCATTTTCTATAGAAAAATAATGTTCCATTATTTTCATATACTACAACTTGTTCAGCCATTCCCCAATTGATGGGCATTTACTCATTTTCCAATTCTTTGCTATCACAGAAAGAGCTGCCACAAACATTTTTGCACATGTGGGTCCTTTTCCCCATGATTCCCAGTAACGGTACTGCTAGGTCAAAGCGCATGCACAGTTTTATAACCCTTTGGGCTTAGCTCCATATTGCTCTCCAGAATGGCTGAATTAGTTCACAACTCCATCAGCAATGCATTAGTGTCCCAGTTTTCTTACACATCCCCCCAACATTTATCATTATCTTTTCCTGTCATCTTAGTCAGTCTGAGAGGTGTGAAGTGGTACCTTTCTCTAGTCAATAGTGATATAGAGTATTTTGAAAGCAGGATTCAAATCTGAGTTTTCCTAAAATTTATTTCAGCATTCTATCCACTAAACCATATTTATAAGCCCTAAACAGTCTGCATTCTGGTCCGGTGCTGGCAGGTTATTAGACCCCCTAGCTCCAGAATGCGCTTGTCAGGCCTGATCCTTCCTGGCCCACATAGGATGGGGCTTCGAGCCATGGTTCCAGTGGCGCATCAGCTTTGGGAGGAGAGACTGCTTGCATGGACCACTTAGCAATCCACCTGCTTTTGTCTGCCTTCCGTTTGTTCTCCTCTCCCAATTGAATCGAATGTCCTTTTATTCTCTGCCTCTGGTTAAGCCCTCCGCTGCTGTTCCTGTGCAGCAGCCTTGCACCTGCCAGGGCTCCCTGGCACCATCCCAGGGCCTGGTGCCCTCTCCAATAGTAGCTCTCCTTTCTCTTCTGCTTGACGCATTGCAATGTGTGCTGTGTGCATTAGCTCATTGCAGCCTCACTGCAGCCCTGTCAGGAAGGCAGTGCACGTCGCCTCATTTTACAAGCAGGGAAACTGGGCTCAGACAAGTGACGCAGTTTGCCTGAAGCCATGGGCCCAGTAAGTGGTTCTCTGACTTTTTTTTATCACACCACATGGCACCTTGGTAGAGGGGTTGGTCAGACACCTACAAGAGCAGTACTTCTTTCATCCCCAATGTGGAGTAGTTCACATGGAGGAAGAGGAGAGCTAACAAAGTATCTGCTTGTACCACAGACTGACAGTCAAGCAGGTGTCCTCATGTGAGCCTTGAAAATGCGCTTCCAGAGGAGGGATGCTCGTCCCTGCCAGTTAGCCTGTAAATAACAGCAAACATTTTAAGGCGCCTACTATGTGCCAGGTACTGTTTTAAGCACTATCCCTGCTTTCACGGAGCTCACAGTCTAGTGTAGGAGACCATAAGTGTACAAATCTGGGTAATAAGCTGCACAAGTTGGAATAGTTAACAAAGGGAAGGCTCTGTAATTAAGATGGAATTGGAAAAGACTTCCTGTGGAAGGTGGAATTGTACTTAGAACTTCAAGGAAACCAGGGAAGCCAGAAGGTAGAGATGGTGATGGACAGCAGTCCAGGCCTAGGGGCCAGCCAGAGGAAAGAGCCAAGAGATGGGGCACCTGCTTGCTGAGAGAGCCAGGAGGCTGGTGTCATTGGATCAAAGAGTGGAGGGCAGGGAAGAGGTTTTAAAAAAAAAAAAAGGTAAATCAGACTAGGAAGGTTGGTGGGGTGAGGAGGTAAGATAAAGACTTGGAGCACCAACAGAGAATTCTGTATTCCAGCCTGGAGGAGATAGGAAGTCACTGGAGTTTACTGAGTAGGGGAGTGATGTGGTCAAACCTGATCCTCAGGAAAACTTACTCTGGTAGCTGAATGGAGAATGGCCCGGAGTTAGGAGACATTGTGGCAGGCAGACAACCAGAACACTGTTGCAGCCGGATAGGTGTGATGTGATGGGGAGCTGTACCAGGTGCTAGTGGTATCAGGGGAAGAAGGGGTGAATTCAAGAGTTTTCACAAACTATTGCCCTTGGCAACAGATTGTTTATGGAGGTAAGAGAGGGGGAGTTGAGGATGACATTTAGGTTGTGAGTCTGGGGGATGACTTGGCTCTCAGCAATAACTGAATGGTTTGGAAGAGGGGAGTATTCGGGGGTGGGAGTGGGGGGGAAAATAATGAGTTCTATTTTGAACGTGTTGAGTTTCAGATACATGACTGGAGATCAGCAGAAGTGTTAGGGCCAGGTAGGTACATTTTAGAATCATCAGCATAGAGGTAATTATTATATCTGTGAAAGCTGGAAAGATCATCAAGTGAAGTAGAGGGAGAAGAGAACCAATGTGTGGTTGAATCTCTTGGACCTAGGAATCCTGGGCCCAAACGGGATCCCTGATGCCTTTTCCAACCACTCCTATTTCCTGCCCCCCAAGCTGGGAGTTCAGCCTTTCCCCTTCTCATCACTTTTGACTATATAAGGGTACTGTGTAACTATGAACCAAGGGTATTGATGTCTAATCTTTGTATAGCGTTTTTCAATTTGCAAAGCATTTTGTATATACATTATCTCATGGGACTTTTGCACTAACTCACCCTGTGCAGGAGTTGGTGTGATTATGAGAAAAATGAGGCTATCCCCAAGGGTGTGAAGGGAAGCTGGATATGAATAATATCTATGGCAGCTAAAGGGAGAGGAGAAGTGTAGAAGAGGACAAAGAGCCTGTAATCTATTATATAGGCCTCTGTACTTTGGGACATCTCATTGGGCTGACCTGATTTGCTGGCCCAGGGTTAGAGGAACTCCGCTTCCTAACCAAATGTGGCTACTTCTATACTCTGTTCAAGGTTTAGATAAATTACCACTGAGAGGCCCTTCCTAATTGTCTCTTTTTTCTGATCAAATTAACCAAAGATTTATCTGTTGTGTTAGTTTTATTCATAAAACCAACTCTTAGTTTGGTTTATTAGTTCAATAGTTTTCTTAGTTTCTATTTTATTAATCTCTCTTTTGAGTTTCAAAATTTCTAATTTGATATTTAATTGGGGGGGCTTTAATTTGTTCTTTTTCTAACTTTTTTAGTTGTATGCCTAATCCATTGATCTCCTCTTTATTTTATTTATATAACTATTTAGAGATATAAAATTTCCTCTAAGAACTGCCTTGGCTGTATCCCAAAAGTTTTGGTATATTGTCTCATTGTCATTTTATTGGATGAAATTATGGATTGTTCCAGTGATTTGTTGTTTGACCCACTCATTCTTTAGAATTATATTATTTAAATTCCAATTGATTTTCAGTCTATCTTTCCCTGGCCCTTTATTGAATATAATTTTTATTGCATTGTGGTCTGAAAAAGAAGCATTTCTTTCTGCCTTTTTGCATTTTGTTGTGAAATTTTTATGCCCTAATATATGGCCAGTTTTGTTTCAGTTGTGAGTAATCCCCTTCAACCTCTCCCATATTTACTTTATATTCACTTAGTATCGATGATCTGTACACTTGCTTCCCATAGAACATAAACTTCTTGAAGGCAGAGGCTTTGTAGCCTCTCCCAATATGTTTAGCATAACACATTTGTACATAGTTACAATTACACTCACCACATTTTCTGAACCAAAAATTGGGACATGCACTTTAATAAAGATGTTCCTTTTGCAAAGTCTCATTACAAGTACATACTGACTGTCCTGGAGAATCTGGCCTGTATGGTGGCCATATGCATAGCAGGCTTTTAATAAATGTGTAAAAGGATGCAAGAATAACTGTTTCTAGATTCTTCAAGTATTAGATCTTGGATCTTGGAGCTCATCTAACTGCACCCCACACTTTGCAGATGGAGAAGCTGAGACCTAAAAAATGTCAATCATTTGCTTGAGTTCACAGACCTCATTAGTGACATTGCTCCTTCTATCACCATACCACCCTTCTTCCCCCATCCATGATGCTTTTAATTTTTCCCGTGAATGTTCCTTTGGAACTAACGTTATTACAGTTCTCAACATCTTGAGTTTGTAACTAAGCTTTTCTAAATCATGTAACTGTCCATCACCTCACTCAGTGATCAGGATATGCCGGTGTAGATGGTGCTTTGGGAGTCCAGAGATGAGAGAGTTTATTGCACATAATATCTACCAGATACTGGTTGTGTTTGTACGGTTGACCTTATATAAACTATTGCTGTGCCTGGCACTGCAGTACATAACCATCTGAAGAGGCAACTGAGACCCAGTCTCACTATTGAGTTTTAGTGGCAGAATAGAAGTAAATGTAAAGGCCCTGCCCCCAAGAAGCCCCTCTGACATCTGCATTCTGCCTTCCTTATCCAAGCCAAGGAGAGATCTGCTGCAGAGCAGTATAACCAGAGTGATCATCTGGGAATCCAGTCTGGGAATCCTTGGACTGGTAGAGGCTGATACAGATCAGCTGGTCTGCTGTTTATCTGCAGGGTAACAGTGTCCTCAAATGAAAGGCTGGAAGAGTTCTGTCCCAAAGTGCCTTTGAACTCTGCCCTCATTAAATGACTCCGTTGTTCCCTGAAAGATCCCCTTTTCTCCAAGAACACACTCAAGGAGGTGCGAGGCCTTGGACTTGCAACAAGAGCTTAGCCCTCCTAGCTTAGTTCTCTCTTCTCGTGACTTGGTTGCCAGGATTGGTCCTTTTCCTCTACTTGGGTTCTGCAGTTCTGAGGAACCCCCTAAAGCAGCTTCCATGCGTCCCGCTCACTCCCTTTGGTTTTTGTGCCTTTCCACAGCAGTGTTGTGACCTAGGATACCACGCCAGCCTGAACCGGGCCCTGCGCACTTTCCTGTCAGCCGAGCTCAATCTGGAGCAGTCAAAACACGAGGGCCTGGATGCCATTGAAAATGCCGTCGAAAACTTGGATGCCACCAGCGATAAGCAGCGACTGATGGAGATGTACAACAACGTCTTCTGCCCGCCTATGAAGTTTGAGTTCCAGCCCCACATGGGCGATATGGTGAGTGCTGCCCCGCACGGGTGGCCCCCCTCCTGTCTGTGTCTGGCCCTGGTGCTGGATGGCTTTGGGGCTTGCCGAACAGGTGTTCCTGGCCCACCCTCATCTGCCTAAGGAAGCCCCAACTATCTACAGTGTATTTCCACTACTCTGGGTTAGGGAAAGGGAGCTTCAGGACAGACAGACTCCTTTGGGGGAATGGAGAGAGGAGTCCTGGGAGTCCCTGGACCCTTTGCCCTCTCTCCCAGCCTCACTCATTGCCCAGTTCTCTTGGCCAGCCCGCATTTGTCCTCTGCCGAAGGCTCCTGGCCAAGGAACAATCGGGAAGCCTCCTGCCTGGAGCAGGACGCATTGGGGTGTCGCTGCTGTTTTCCTATGCCCAATAGCTTCTCTTCCAAGAGGAACTTGCAGGTATTCCACCCTCTCCTAACTGGTCAGGAACTTGGTTCTCCATTTTCTAGAGCACAGATGGGTCAGCCACCCTGTCGCTTCCCCTCGAAGGATCGAGTTCCATCAGTGTAGAATTTTCCTTCAAGGTTTTGCTTCACCTAAACTTCTTTCAGTAGCTTCAGTTCTTTGTTCCTCCCAAGGAGAGGAGAATGCCCTTCTGATGTGGTCTAAATAATTAAGGGCCTTGCTGGGCATCCCGCAGCTTCTGAAGGGCACTACTCTTAGCCTGCTCTCTCCCCTTGTGGAGGAGAGGTCCTTCTGGGGGGATAACTGCATCTTGTGTTGTAGAAGGAGACAAAGGGCAGGGGAGGACTAGATGCAGTCTGGTGCAGCTGAGCCTAAAGTGCTGATGGCATGTTAACGGGAGGCGTTGAAGTTGGCAGAGAAGCCACAGTGACCCTGGAGTTCTGGAGCAGCCAGGCCCCCAAAGCAGATGCCAGATGTACTCAGAAACACTGAGAGGCGATTGGCTCGGCTCTCTCTGCACCCGGAGGCTCCTGGGCCTTTGGATGCCTGACTGGTGACATCAGACAGCTGGAGATTCTCAGCCTTGGCCCTGTCCCATCCTGGCCACCTCGCTTTCTCTATTGTGTCTCTTCCTTCAGGAGCCAGAATGAAGTCAGCCCTTCAGATCTGAGAGCCGGCTAAGGCCAGCCTCTCAACCGGGGGAGGAGGTCAGGTCAAATGGTGGGATTGAAAGCCAGTGGAGGAGAAGGTTCTTGCCCAGCCCCCTTCCCTTGAAAAGTGTGTCTGTTTCCCCAAAAAAGAGAATGGTTCAGTGGGTGTCTGAACACTCCCACTCTTTGGGAGGGGAGAAGGGACCCATTGCCACTCACAGGACTCTCTGTGTGGATGGCCAGGCCATGGCAGATGCAGCAGCAAGGCAAGTGAGGCTGCTTTGATAGAGGGGCTGCCTCCCAGGGTCCAGCTGGAACAGGGCTGGTGAGATTAGTGCTAGATGCACTGAGGAGGCAGTGACAGAGCTGCTTTGGGGAGCTTCATCAGCCTGATCCTGCTAAGAGGGGCCTGGCGAGGAAGAAAACTGATGAGAAACCGGGCTAAAAAAATGACTCTTTGGAAAATCCCAAACCCCCACCAGACTCTACAGCTGCAGACCCCTCAAACCAGCCCCAAACCATGAACTTTTCTCTGTGGTTGAAGCAGAGATTCTGTGCATGGTCCGAGTATATGAACATGGGCTAGCTGCTCTTGGCATCCCCAGAGCGCATTGACCTCCTGACAGCTTTCTTTTTACTTGATCTCTGGGTGATTATGGGGGAAGGTGAAGCTGGCCAGCTGGACCTCCAGAAGGAAGGCCAGATTTGCTGCAGCAATGCTCCTCCAGAGCTAGGGCTGCCTGACAGATTGAGGTGGTTGGGGACACTCTGTGTGCTGGCCAGCCCTCCCTACAGAGAGGAGCGCTTCTCCCTGCTAGGGAATCATCTCTGGGCCTGTGGGAAGAAAGGAAAAGGTGACCCCACTGGCTTGAAGAACTTTCCTCTTCCTCCTGCTCTCATACAAGCATTTAATTCTGTGAGAGTTAGCTTTGATGGGTCAATGGGTCACATTTGAATCAACTAGTTCAGTTACCCCTCAAGAAGAGCTCTGGCTCCTCCTTGACCCGCTCTCCGTGCTGCTTCCCCTTGGCAGGCCTCCCAGCTGTGTGCCCAGCAGCCGGTCCAGAGTGAGCTGGTCCAGAGGTGCCAGCAGCTGCAGTCGCGATTGTCCACTCTCAAGATTGAGAATGAAGAGGTGAGTTTCCTGGCCCAAAGGCCCGTGCCCTCCGCTTCTCTGTCACATCTCAGACCTGCTTCAGGTGCTTTGTCTAGGGATGGTTGGAGGGAGCACGCAGAGGACGTCTTGGGCCCTGGCAGGGTTTCCTTAGCAAACAGAGGCTTGCACTTTGCTCTAGTCCTACATCCTGCCCTTGAACTCCAAGAAGTCACTGGCTCGGCCAAAGGCTGAGCTCTATTCTAAGCCTCTGAGAAATGTCTCTTTCCCCCTCTACACATTTCATTGAAATGGCATTTGGCAGCTGTGTGAACAATATTGTATCTCTGGAACCACCCCCTCATGCCTGGCTTTCTCTAGCATTTTCAAACAAACACGGGCCTTTGGCTTTGTCGATTCAGATGTCTGTGCCCTGCCTGGAGGAGGGCTGCTTCTGTGCTTTCAGTAATAAGGGGAAGAGGGGAGGGAAGGAGATGAGCCTTTATATAGTACCTACTATGTTATATAGTACCTACTATGTGCCAGGCACTGTTCTAAGCATTTTTTACAAATAGTTTCTCATTTGATCCGTCCCAACAACCTTGAGAGGCACATGCTATGATTGTTATCTATAGTTCTTAGTTAAGGAAATTTAAGCAAAGAATTTTTTTTAATGACTTGCCTTGGATCACACAGTACATATCTGAGATCACATTTGAACTCATTTCTAATAAATTCAAAGAAGTGGTTTGGTCTTACATTTTTCTAGTAAGATATAGAAGGGATAACGATGAACCTCCTATTTTACAAACAAGGAAAAATAAATTAAATGATTATATACAGTGAAGCTTAGGCTGAAGCCAGGCCTTAGAACCCAGATCTCCAGCTTAGTCTGCTTCATCGGATCCTAAATCAACTAATTAATAATAGTAACATCTAGTATTTGCATAGTGCTTTAAACTTTTTTTTTTATTAAAGCTTTTTATTTGCAATACATATGCATGGGTAATTTTTCAATATTGACTCTTGCAAAACTTTCCGTTCCAAATTTTTCCCTCCTACCCCCCACTCCCTCCCCTGGATGGCAGGTAGTCCAGTACGTGTTAATTCTGTTAAAATACTTGACAAGTCGAATATATGTATACAAAATATGATAAAATATAAGATAAATCCAATATATGTATACAAATTTATACAGTTATCTTGCTACACAAGAAAAATCAGATTTAGAAAGAAAAAAACCTGAGAAGGAAAACAAAATGCAAGCAAACATCAACACAAAGCATGAAAATGGTACATTGTGGTCCACACTCAGTTCCCACAGGCCTCTCTCTCTTCATCACTGAACAATTGGAACTGGTTTGAATCATCTCATTGTTGAAGAGAGCCATGTCCATCAGAATTGATCATCATATAGTCTTGGTGCTATGTACAATGTTCTCTTGATTCTACTCACTTCACTTAGCATCAGTTTGTGTAAGTCTCTCCAGGCCTCTCTGAAATTATCCCGTGATCATTTCTTATAGAACAATAATATTCCATAACATTCATATACCATAATTTATTCAGTCATTCTCCAACTGATGGGCATCCATTCAGTTTCCAGTTTCTAGCCACTACAAAAAGGGCTGCCACAAACATTTTTGCACATGTGGGTCCCTTTCTTTCCTTTAAGATCTCTTTGGGATATAGGCCCAGTAGAAATTTGGGAAATAAGCCTAAATAGAAACACTGCTGGGTCAAAGGGTATGCACAGTTTGATAACTTTTTGAGCATAGCTCCAAATTGCTCTCCAGAATGGTTGGATCCATTCACAGTTCCGCCAACAATGCATCAGTGTCCCAGTTTTCCCACATCCCCTCCAACATTCGTCATTATCTTTTCCTGTCATCTTAGCCAATCTGACAGGTGTGTAGTGGTACCTCAGAGTTGTCTTAATTTGCATTTTTCTGATCAATAGTGATTTGGAGCACCTTTTCATGTGACTAGAAATAGTTTCAATTTCTTCATCTAAAAATTGTCTGTTCATATCCTTTGACCATTTATCAATTGGAGAATGGCCTGAATTCTTGTAAATTTGAGTCAATTCTCTATATATTTTAGAAATGAGGCCTTTATCAGAACCTTTGAATGTAAAAATGTTTTCCCAGTTTATTGCTTCCCTCCTAATCTTGTTGCATTAGTTTTCTTTGCACAAAA
This sequence comes from Myrmecobius fasciatus, assembly GCA_023553655.1. Classification (NCBI taxonomy): domain Eukaryota; kingdom Metazoa; phylum Chordata; class Mammalia; order Dasyuromorphia; family Myrmecobiidae; genus Myrmecobius; species Myrmecobius fasciatus. The sequence continues at coordinate 28,601 of JAJPUD010010408.1, forward strand.
ACTTTTTAACTTAATATAATCAAAAGTATTTATTTTGTGATCAATAATGATCTCTAGTTCTTCTTTGGTCACAAATTCCTTCCTCCTCCACAGGTCTGAGAGGTAAACTATCTTACGTTCTTCTGATTTGTTTATAATATCATTCTTTTATCTAGATCATGAATCCATTTTGATGGTGCTTTAAACTTTGCAATGCATTTTACATCTCATTTGATCTTCATAAAAACTCAATGAGGTCATGTTATCATTATCCCCATTTTACTGACAAGAAACTGAGGCTGGGGGAGACTGAATGATTTACCTAAGGTCACACAGATATTCAGCAGGATTTGAATTCAGATCTTCCTGATTCCACATCCAACACTATCTACAGCTTCAATCAGGAAGCGTTTATGAAGCCTCCCCTCTGTCCAGTGCTGTGTGAGGGTCCAGGGATCCGAGACAAAACTTCTCAGGATGCTCTACACATAGTACAAGAAAATAAATTGCCACTCAATACCTCCCGCTGGAGTCAGGCTTCCCTCCACATGGAATGCTTTCTTCCTCTAACCTTGCACAAACCCAAGTGACCAGCAGGTCAGGGAGAGCCTCTTTCAGGCCCTGGTTCTAGCTGAGCTGCACACTCAGCAGCATCTTGCCCAAGCCTTTTCACCCTCCCACACAGCCATAAGCTCCCTTCCCCTACTTTGCTTTGGTTCCTCCCCTGCCCATCTTTACACCTTGTTAATCCTCTGCCTCATCCTCCCTCTCCTGCATATAACAGGTGAAGAAGACGATGGAAGCCACTCTGCAGACCATTCAAGATATCGTAACCATTGAGGACTTTGACGTGTCTGACTGCTTCCAGTACAGCAACTCCATGGAGTCTGTCAAATCTACTGTCTCAGAAACCTTCATGAGCAAGCCCAGCATTGCCAAGAGGAGGGCCAACCAGCAGGAGACGGAGCAGTTCTACTTCACGGTAAGCCAGGGGCTCTGGGGTGACCACAGGCCTCCAGGCCCCTGCTCCGGGAGGCTAGGGAAACCTGCCGCCCCTTTTACTCGTGGCTCCTTTCCCTCTCCAAAGCCTCATCCCTTTGGTGATGTCCTCTGCACTTGAATACTTGCCAGCTAGAATAAATCAAAAGCTAACTCCAGAAGGGGAAGGCATTCCCTCAGAAGTTCAGATAGGAAGACACGAATTTTCACAAGCCCCTTAAATAGCCAGCAGGTTTCCATTTTAAAGATTTCCTCCTCAACCACATAGAATCATTGGGATGGAATAGATCTTAGGAGGACATCCCATCCATTCCCTAGGCTCCGAGGTGGAGGCTATCCAACCCATCTTAGCCAAATGAAACTCTATCCTGTTTTTAGTCTGTAGCCTCAGGAGAGCCAATGCCAATGTTTTATAACCATTTTTGGGAAATTTTCTTTTGTGTCTACTCTAAACTTTTCATGTTACTGTCCAGATGCGTCACACATATCACTCTTTTTTTTGTTTTGAAGAAAGTATCCAAAACATTTTTTATCTATATATTTCAGTCTTCTCACAGCCAAATTGGCTCTTTAAAAATTATAGTAGAAGTCCCTTGAAAGATGTCTGCTTTGCCATTGGCTTTGCTTTTTAATAATTAAGTTATTTTGGTTTTGCCAAATAGAACTTGATGCTTGGATTAAATTTATTTCCTAATCTTCTGACAACCAAGAAAGGATAAATTAAGTTTGCAGATGTGAGATGAAATATAACCAATGAATCTGGATGCTGAGTCTGAATGAAAAAAATTAACTTGTTTCTTAGTCAAGAAACAGTCTATGCCCAGTAAATTGAATTTCTCTTCCAAATGGAATAATTTGTGTTTAATTCTGCATTAAATACTGCCCATTCCCCATTAAGAAGTAATGATTTGCTTTTAAAAAAAATCCTTTTAAGGAATCTGTTTTTTTTTTAAATTAATTACCCAGAACCTTTTCCATTTTATGTTAGCCTAGAGTAGAAAAGACAAATGAATAGGAACTTAAAGTATTAATACAATAATGAATTCTGTTATTTACTTAACAGATTTAATTGTATTAAAAAAATAATCACACTGAAATCTGTACAGGGCATTATGTGGTTTGACACTGACATAAGTAGGATTGGAGTTAAACATCAGAAAGAAGTCGCTGGATTTCAGAAGGATTTGCACACCCCAGACAACTTTAGAAAGAAATTGTAGAACTTTTTCTGGAGATTTTTGACAAAAGTAACATATTTCTATTTGGACTGTTGAGACATAGCATTGTTTAACTGACTTGATGTTTCAAATAGGTTTTCTTTTTTGTTTTTGTTTTTGCTTTTTGCTGAGGCAAGTGAAATTAAGTAAACAGGGTCACACAACTAGGGAATGTTAAGTGTCTGAGATCAAATTTGAACTCAGGTCCTCCTGACTTCAGGGCTGGTATTCTATCTACTGCGCCACCTAGCTGCTCCTCAAATAGTTTTCATCTCAGTTATTCTGTCTTAAATAAGAGAAGTTAAATGAGCACCTTCCCAACATCAGTCAGCCAGTCAACATTTATTAAACACCTACCATGTGCCAGACCCTTTGCTAAGTGTAAGGGATATAAAAAGAGGGAAAAGCCAGTTCCTGCCCTCAAGGAGCTTACAATCTAATGGGAGTAGGGGGAATGAGAGACACCATACAAAGAAAGCTATGTACAGAACAAATACTAAATAATTACCTGGAGGAGGCAGTAGAAGTGGTGGAGGAGGGTTTCTTGCAGGAGGTGAGGTTTTAGTTGGGACCTAAAGCCAGGGAGATCCATAGTCAAGGAGGAAGGAGCATTCTAGTCAGGTTTGGAAAGGTTGCTTTTCAATTTAGAGATTAAGCCATATTTATTCAAGATGATTTTTGTCAGAGCGCTTGCTCAGTTTTAGTTCCCATACTGCCTTTGCCTTTAGGAACAGCTCTGTGTGAAAGGAGTACGAGCCAGGTCACAGTAGGCCTGCCAGCTGATGGCTCTGACCCTTTGTCAGAATGCAGTGCTGTCCAGCCCGCTCCCCATCCCTCTTATAAAGAAGTGGCCACTTATAAAAATGCTACATTGTCAGTAAATTAGCTTGGTCCACAAGAGTTTTCCAAGACTTGACTTGTGATAAGTTTAAAAGGGCATTTATTGTTTTCATAGGCATGTCTTCAGAATGCTCCAAATAATACACAAAATGATGACAGGGAAGCTGAAATGGACGGTCACAAGTAGGGATGTGGGTGTGTGTGTATATGTGTATGTGTACATATATATATATATATATATATATATATATATATATATGTACACACACACACACACACACACACATACACAGATACACACAAGTCAAAGCAGTGGGGTCCTGGTAAGAAGTTCATGTCTGTCAGAAAGCTAGGGAGAGGTCATTTGTCCTGGCATCTACTTTGTGATTGCTCCCCAGAAACAGAATGAAACCTTTGGGAAGGCTTCTTAATCTCTGGTGAATGTCATCTGATTGAGCTACCCAGATGGGGCATCATGGGGATTAGAAACATGGCCCATACAGGTCACATATTTGTGGAGATGTAGAAAGAGTCCTTCAAGGGGAATGCAGGGTCATAGAACTGGAAGGGGGGAACTTAGAGGCCACTTGGTCCACTCTTTATTTGATAGATGAAGCAGCCAAGGCTTGAGAAGTGATGGTTCTTAGCCCCACCATGGTAGGGGATAGGGCTTGAACTAGAACCCTGGTGGAGGGGAAAATAGACCCATTCTGCACATTGTCTCCAGTGGGAGCCACGTGAGGTTCAAAAGACTGACTAAAAATAAGTCCCTCACCTCTAAGCTACTCATGTCCCATAGTCACTTTTTAAAAATCCAAGGTTAAGCTCCTGCCCCTGATCCTTCCTGGCTATGTGATTCTGGATAAGCCCCTTAACCTATTGTGTGACTTCCAGAAGTGTGTAACAAAGTCCATTCCTTTTACCAGAAAGTGATGATTTCAGAACATGAGATCAGTGACTTCTTCTGGCCTAAGTATGATTGTAGTCGATGTTTTAAAAAAAAAAAAAAAAAACAAACTAAAATCCGATGTATATCCTGTATTTCCTCCAAGAATGGGCATGGGGTTGAAGAACAAACTGAATAATTATGTAGGATTTGTCTTTCTTGACCTGAAAAGGCTGTTTGAATCATCTTACCCTAGCTCCCTGAGATCCTGCAAGCAGATTAGGTAAATGAGTAGAGAAAGAGAAAGGTGAGGAGGGACAATCAGGAAGTGAAACTGCCTCTAACCCATCAGCGGAACTAGAAGATCTGCTCCTGTTCCATCTGACAGCTGTTTCCTGCCTGAAGGGGGAAAAAAGGATCAGGAGAAGGGGGTTTTATTGTGTTGGATTGTGTGGGGGAAACAGTCACCACAATATTATCCGTGTGTCTCCAAGCATAGTTTGGAGAAAAATACTCTGGTCTCTTGACCTCTTCCTCTGCCTTTTTAGGTACTTCTGACTTTAGCTTTATTTATTTTAAGTCCTCTGAGTTTTAGAGCCCCTCCATAAATGGGAGGAATCTTACAAAGATTAATTTTTAAAAAGCTATTTTAAAATTAAGTAAAGAGCTATCAGCTTTGTACTTAGATTCCATTTTCTCAAGTCAGTGTGTATGCAGGGAGGAAACAGAGACACCAAGGGAGTGTGAAGTTTGATAGAGTAGGTGTTAGAAAGTATATAAAGATGGAACATCTCTAGATCTCTGAATATCCCAGCTTTTCTCATTCATTCAGAGGACTTGAGGTGCCCTTGGAGCTTATATGGATCTAACCCAGCTGCCAGTCTAGTCATTTATTTGCTTGCTGAAGGTTTGTGGCCAGGTCTGCTGGGTGGAGCCTTTCTGGTTTTTCATTTTATTACCAATGTAGCTTCCAATCGGGATGACTCACTTGCTATTAGTTAACTATAATCTTTGCCTAATTGATGCTTCTCAATTGAGAGAAAAAAGAAAAAAAAAAACTCTTGCCTTGCCCTGGAGCCAGGTCTGATGGTGGTAATACTGAGGTTGGGAAATTTTAGGAACTGGAGCCTCTAGTCTCATTTAACCTGAGGCCTGTGAAATTAAGCTCCTTGTTGAGGATTATACTGCAAAGTCAAGACTAGTGCCTCAGGGCTCCTACTCCCAATCCTAGTACCTTAAAAGGGAGAAGACTGATCAAACCAGCAACTCTGCCTAGCTCTTACTTCACACTGGTTACAAAATTGTTAAGAACACACTCACTCAAACAGTTTCTCTCCTTAGCATCATAGAGCAGGGAAAATCCTTTTATGTCCTGACTGGCCCCCAGAATGATGGTATTTCAAATGTATGCATCTATACTGTGAGTCATAAGGAGTGGGGGCTGGGGAGAACTGGATAGAGATGGGGTCATTGGTCTCACTGCATTCTGGGAACTTCCTTCAATTTTGGGCTGAGTGACCTTGAAGAAAATGCTTCTTCCTTTGTTCTCCCATTCAGGAAGAGGAAAACAACAGATAACTAATATTTCTCAGGAGTTGGGAAATTAATTAGTTAATGTTGGCAAAAAGCTTTAAAGAAAGAAATATCAAGAGCTTAAAAATCACTTATAATGAAAATCTCAGTGGGGGGCTTAGAGATTGGTTTTTGTCATTCTGAAGATGTGAACCTGCTATAGACATAATACTGTTCCTGGTTCTCTGACCTCTTTCAGAAATCATCTGAAAATCCATCTATTCTTTTTATGACTTTGACAGTGCCTGCTTATTCAATCTGTTCTGCATTAAAAAAGAGAGAGACAGAGAGACAGAGACAGAGAGAGAGAGACAGAGACAGAGAGAAAAGAAAAAATCCCAGTGGCACAGCTCCCAACACCACCCCTTAGGGGAAAGCCATGATTATTCATCTTATTTCCCATATAGCAGAGAGCTGGTTGCATAGAAAAGAGTGTGGAAATTTTAAGTAAAATGGCTGAAAACCATCCATGGAGTAGAATCAGAACCATTTCACATTGCCCATAACTGGCTCACCATGACGGAAAGCCCAGCCACTGTTAAACAGCCTACTACTCTGGCATTAGGGATGCAGGTCATACCTTGACACTTTCCCAATCCTTCAGGATTTAAATGGAATACGAAAAGGTAATACATCATACCTCCTCATCAGATAGTTATTTATTTTAATGGGATACTCACTGACAGCTGGAGCTAACTAGTGAACTGTGAACATGAATGAAACAAAAGGTTTCCAGAATCACAACTATCAGAATGAGTGAGAGCAGGGAATTTGCATCCAGCCCCTTTCAAGACTCTGGCTCTGTTTTTTAAGCTGTCACACTGGTGAGGGTTTCAGCTTCTTGGTGAGTATTTTCCTCACTATAGAGCTTTCCCAGAGTCCTGAGTCAGTGTCTCTGAGAAAGGGCTGGAGGGAAGGGGGGAAGGATAGCATGGGGATATTTGCTACGGCTTCTTCACCTTAAGCTGCTCTTTCAGGCCTCCCGATAAGGCACCAGTTGATGATTAGGATATCACCCAGAAAAAACTGACTGCCGGTGGAATAGCTGGAGCACAGATGGAGCTGGGAAGCCAACAAAGGAACCTATTTTTATGCAAATGTTCCCTCTGCGGAATGCCGCCGCGGGGCCTGGGGACACAAGCCGGAAATGATCCTGACCACACTTTTGTTGTTGGGGGTTGAGTGGTTTTTGGTGTCCTATTCTGACCCTTTTGGGAGTTTTCTTGGCAAAGGTACAAGGGTTCCATTTCCTTTTTCCTAGCTCATTTTACAGAGGAGAAAACTGAGGCAAACAGGGTGAAATGCCATTTCCAGGGTGACCCAGTTGGTCAGTGTCAGAGGCTGGATTCGAACTCAGGTTCTGACCCAGGGCCAGCTACCTGCCCCAGAAGTGGCCCTGTGGACTGTGGCCCACCAGTGCTGTCTGTGGGGTTTTCTTGGCAAAGATACTGGAATGGTTTGCCAGTTCTTTTTTCCAGAGGCTAATTGACATGGCCACAGTCACACAGCTAGTTAGTGTCTGGGCTTAATTTTAACTTGGGTCTGCCTAACTCGGCCCCGGGCTCTCTCCAGTGAAGGACCTTGCAGTGATACCTTCTCTGAATGAATTAAGGGCAGGGCAGGGCTTGGAGCATTCTAACTTGTTTGGCTTGGGATTACTGAGAGTTAATGTGTGACAGCCCAAGGTCTGCTGGCCCTGAGCTCACCCTTCTGCCCCTCACCCCCTGGGGAGTAGATCCTTTGTCCACTCTGGTCTTTGGTCTCTTCATCTGTAACATGAGAATTGGGCTGGATGACTCCCAAAGCTCTGATCTAAGAACCAAAGAGAATTCTGTCCTGGGGACTGTCAAGGCACACCACAGCCGGCACTGAGTGGGCCCCTGGCTTTGGGCTTACCATGAGCCTCACCTGAGACTTGCCTTCCTCACTCCCTGGGGTCTCCTGGGACCGTCCCTTCCGCAGGGGCACACAGCAGGGAGCCAGAGCACTTGGATCCCAGACAACGGCCAGGCCTTCGTTGGACTGGGGACCCAGCTTACTCTGGAAAGCCCAGACTGAGTCACAGAGTAATTTAGTGCACACAGCCCCACAAGGGCAAGGTGGGAAGGGAGCAGCTTTCCAGGTGTATATCCTTGCCAACATTTATTAGAGAAGATCAGATACTTTTTGATACCTTCCTCACTAAACTGAGGACCTTCCCCTGAGGTCACACACTGAACAAAAAGCCAGGGTAAAGCTTGTCTTACTCTTGGTCCAATACTTCATAAGGGACTGGAGGTATTCTACAACCTCACCCCCTTTGGGAGTCCCGCACTGAATTAAATAACAGAATGGCTTAGAGCATGCTGACTATGAGGTCAAGATCACGAGTTCCATCTGTATGTGAGCTAGTTAGAGGCTATAAATGCATATATTTATGGCATACACACACATATGGCATATATGAGCTAGTTAGTATGCTAGAGAAAAAATTATTATTGAGGTCCAGATGTACCTACACTAGTTGCTACTTGTGCAGTACACTGCCTGCATTATCTTATCCCCATTTCACAGATGAAGAAACTATTTTGGAGGTCAGGGGACTTACCCAGGGTCACACAGTTAAGAAGTTTCTGAGGTTGGCTTTTACTCAGGGCTTTCCCGTTTCTAGTACTAGAAACTAGAGTTTCTAGTACTCTAGTCCGGCTGCCTCTCTGAACCGAGAGGTGGCAAAGTGCTCCATGTACTGCACACACAATTTACAGAATACTCTCAGTTAATTCACCCTACTCTATGCAAGGCTCTGAGGATACACACATCTATGTGCGAGTATGTGTGCACACGAGTACACAGCCCTGTCCTCAGGGAGCTTGTGTTCTGTGGGGATGAGAGTGGGGGGAGGATGGAGCAGCAACATGTGGGCAAAGTAGGAGACCTGAGTTCAGACGTGGGCTCAGACACTTAGAAGCTGTGTGATGCTGGCCAAGTCACTTAGCAGCTGCAAAGTGGGAATAATAATAGCACTTACTTCTTAGGAGGATCAGGTGAGGTTATTTTGGTAAATCACTTTTCAATTCTTCAAGGACTATTAATTCTAAGAATGCTACTGGTGGGGATGCTGCTGTACTCTCTCTCTCTATATATATATACACATACAAACATACACACACACACATATATATATACACACACACATACAAACATATACACACACACACATATATATATATATAATAAAAAAAAAAGGAGAGAATAAGAATTAAGATAGGCGAAGGGGAGGAGATGAAAGACTTCTTCAGGGAAGAAATGAGGATTCCAAGAAGGGAGATTTGGAGGGGCAGTTGAAAAATAGAGCTTGTTCACCAGAGCCTGGTCACAAAGGGTGGCGAGGCTGGCGGGAGCCAGACTGGCCTGCGTTTTATCCTCTGAGCTCCCGGGAGCCATGGCAAGCTTTGCAGTGCAGAGCTAAGAGGGTCATAGAGAGTCAGGAACCTTGTGAGAGCAGTGCGGACCTCTCAGCAGAGATGAGTCTGGGGCTATGGATGCAGAGCCCACCCTGGAGTTGGCTCCCCTTCTGTGGCATAGCTGGCAGCGCCATCCTAGACGAGCCACTTGCCTCTCAGGGTCTCCAGGTAACTCCTTAAGAGCAGTGCTAACCCACATTAGCTGACAAAATTACTTCCCCAAGAGTTCCTCCTGCCAGACAAACCTGCGTTGGCCAAAGAGGCTCTCTGGGAATTCTTTATACCCATGACATGGCAGGCCCAAAAGCTCACGCCCTTAGCCCACGTGCTCCCTCGCCCACCCCAAAGAGAAAGCAGGCTGGTGCGGTGAAAGGGAGGCATGGGTCTGAGTGAGGGCCAGCTGTGTCATTACTGCATGTGCGACCTCGTCAGGGCACTGAAGACAGGAATCCCCCAAGTCTAGAGCTCTGATCCAAGGCTAATGGCCGAGCTAGGACTCAGGGAGGCAACTCCAGTGTAGCTCGGCTCCAAGCCCACCAAGTACAAGGCCCCATCCCTGGCCTGCCCAGGTCCGGGGCTCTGCTCTCCCGCAGCAGCCGCCTTCCCCTCAGTGCCAGCCTGCTGAGACAGGCCCACGCCACCCTCCCCAGCTAACAGGGACTTTTGCCTTCTTTTTCTCCACCTCTCCCTAATCCCGAGCCAGAGTTTGGGAGAGGATGAATCCTTCAGCCCGGCTAAGAATTCCTGCCGGGCCTGCGCCCTGCTTCCTTCTTCCCTTTTCCCAGCTCTGTTCTTGGAAGTCAGGAGGGAATCTGAGAAGGAAGGAGCAGCCCATTTCCCACATGCTTCCGAGCAAAGCCTGCCATTAATGCTCTCCCTGCCAGCTCCGTGTGTTAGAGCCTGCGGGGAAGAAAGCTGGAGGAGGGCATGTGGTGACTCCAGAGAAAGGGCTCACCTGGAAAGCAGCTCGGGGACAGGCTCCCACCTGAGTGATGGCTGAAGCAGTGTCGGGGGCAGCGGCTGTCTGTCTTACCTGGGAGCATCCTCTCTAAAAATGGAGGCCAGAACAGGCGGCCATCTAGAGCAAGAGGACAGCTTGAGATTTGAAAATGGTGCTTGTAGTGGAAAGGAAACCCCCGACCCAAGCCGGAGGTCCCTGGCCCAGATGAGAATAGGGGGAGCAGGCAGGGCTGAGGCAGTCCGGGGAGGCTCTGTCCTGGGCTACGCCTCCGGCTTCACTCTCATCGTGGGGGCTCAGGGAAGCCCGGTCAGTCGGGGGGTGCCAGGGGAGGAGAGGAGCCCAGGCATGGTGCCGTGCTGCTCTCTGTCGGTTAGAGCAGGGCCCCTCGCTGCCGGGGCCCAGGCCGGTGGCACTGGGAGCCGCTGGAACAAGTGGCAGACATGTCTCCTCACACATACGCAGAGAGGACTGGCTGAAGCCAGCGAGGTCTGTCAGCTCTTCCCTCTGAGGAAGCTGAAGGAAGAGGCGGGAGGCCTGAGAAAGGGAGGGAAGGCAGGAACCACGGCCGGGGCTCCATGCGGGCCGTTCTAGGGCCTCAAGACAAGCAGGGCCCAGGGCGGCTTTTGTGGCCATGGTCTGTCTAATTGTTCCTCTTCTCTCTCCCCTGGCAGAAAATGAAGGAGTATTTGGAGGGCAGGAACCTCATCACCAAGCTCCAGGCCAAGCACGACCTCCTCCAGAAGACCCTGGGAGAAAGTGAGTGCTGGGTCCTGGCCTTATGCCTCGAGCCAGGCCAGGCCAGACTGCAGGCACGCTGTTTTATGAGCCCATTTCTTTCCCAGTCGGCGTGATCGAGGAGCAGCATCTCCCTCCCCCTTTCCTCCTCCCCCCAGCTCCCCTTGCAAGTGGCTGCCTGAGTGATGGCGAAAGGGGGATGCGTAATGAAGCATTGATGGGCATTGTCTATTTGTTTAAATGGAGCGTGCTTGCGCCCTGCCCACCGCCCGTGGCCTTCTCTGCCACAGTCAGGGTGAGGAGGCTGATTGATTAGTTATCATCAGAGGGCCTCCTATGAGAGGCCGCCTCTCCCTGGCGTCGCTGAGCCGGGGGCAGGAAGTCCAGAGCTCCCCCGTGCGCACCTGGCAGCCGGGGTGTGGGTCGTTGGGCTTCCCGGAGGGGGCAGGGGCACACGCCACTCTTTGTGCCAGCAGGAGAAGAATGGACCCTCTGCGGGCGCTTTTGCCACAGATCGTTGCCCCTGCTCTGGGTCCCAGGCAGCCAGCCTGGCTCGTGGCACCGCCTGGCCCAGCCCAGACCCCCAGAAAGTGGCGGGGCAAGGCTCTGGGCTTTCTCCCCGCAGCTGACAAGGGAGAAGGGGAGGGAGTGTCCCTGGCAGGGCTGGCTCCCAGCTTCTTGCCACTGCCAGGGAGTCCTGGCAGCTCCGGGTGCCACGAATAGCTCAGGAGTAAAGGGCGGGTCCCAGAGCGGGTGGGCTGCACCCATTCACCCAACTCTCCCTCATCTTCCCCAAGCATAACCTGCACAGGGTGAGCCCGTCTGCCACCCGGGTAATGTGCGTGCTCTCACACGTGTGTGCCATACTGTGCATGGCGCGTGCGCGCGGAGTCAGGGCAGTGTATGCAGTCACACCAGACGCATAGCACATGCACAACACACAGACACACCAGTGTGCACACGCCACAGGCACATAGCACACACACGTAACACCCACGTGCACACGCCACCCATGCACAGCACAAGCCTGGTGTGCCGCGGCACACAGCCCATACACAGGTGCGCCCATCCCACGCCCTCAGCCACCCCCTGTAATTAAAGGCGTCTGCCTCCTTTGAGCAGAACTCTTCAGCCTCTTCTGCCCTGTGACCAGTCGCTCAGTACGTGCCCCATCTCTCTGTCTCTGCTTTGCCACCTGCCCCCAGGGAACCGGGAGCCGCTCTCTGGTCACAGAAGCCTTGGCTGCTCCCAGGGTGTCTGATTGCTGCTGGGGTGTCAGAGGGAAAGAGGGCTCCAAGCTGTGATCTCCTCAGGGCAAGCACACTCTAAAGAGCCTCCGGGGACAGCCTTGTTGGCTGCAGCCAGTCCAGACCTCCAGCATTTGCCTATGCACATAGGTTGTGTATGGGAAAAGGACGGTGGCCATTTATTATTTTTGCAAATTACCTTAATCTAAAGATGACAAGTTCCAGCAATTTTAAAAAAAAATAGCAGAAGATTTTCCTATCTGCAAGTCATTATGTTTCTGGCTTCTGCATGTATTTGTCACCATAAATGCAAGTGCTCTTGTTGCCACTGAGGGATAATTGATGTGTATGAATATTCCGGGATGGAAATGGGACAGATGTGGAAAATAATGGCTCGGAATAATATTTTTGCAGATGAGGAGTTGGTGTCAGGAGGGGGAAGGGACTGTGCAAGACACACAAGCTCGCTCTAATCAACAATTAGCAACCTTTAAGAGGGGGAAATTGCTGTCAATCCCCCAGCCACCCTTGCTCCTTTCAGAAGCTTTTCTTCTAGGGTGGGAAGCTAATCTTTTCTGTCCTAGCTCAGGCGTGTGCTTCAAGGGTCTCTCCTCTCTGCCCCTAACAGCCTCAGGGAGGTTTTAAGTAGAGCTTATCTGGCCCTGCTGACACTGCCTTTTCCCACTTCTCTAGTCAGGCTGTTTGGGATGTAGGAACTGAAAGCGACAGCCTGCCCCCCCAGCTGCCCCCCCCAGCTGCCCACCCCCGGCCTTGTTTGCCAGGCCACAAGCACTGCCACTGCAGGACAAGTTCCTGATTTTTCTGTCAGCCAGTCTTCACCCCCTGCTGCCTCCCCTAAGGCCTTTAACTCTGAGAAGCAGAGATGGGCGGCCGGTAGAGGGGCTCGTTCCCCAGGAGGCCGTCTCAGGCCCAGGCCAAGGAGCAGTTCCTGCCTGGCAGAGCCTCCCTCGCTGGAGAGGTTGCCCCTTTCCTAGCAGGACTGGGGAGCCAGCTCGTTCTCCTCCTCCTACAGAGCTCCTGCTCTCCCCTCCTCTCCGCCACTGTCCCCTGACCTCCCACTCAGATGCACCTTCAGCCAAAATCTGGCTCCTGACCTCCTTCCCCGCCCAGGCCTCCCCCTCACACAGATCTCTTGTCTTTCCCGCAGGTCAGCGGACAGACTGCTCTCTGGCCAGGTAGGTGTGGCTGGGGACAGCCCTGGGAGGGTGGGAGTGGGCTGTTCTCTGCCCAAGCGCCAGGCAGGGCTGTGATGGGAGAACATGGGAGGGCCCCCTTTCTCTCTGTCCTGCTGACCCCGTCTGGTCCGAAGTGGAAGTGGGACTCTGAGTCGCAGGGGGGGGGAGCAGAGCAGATCGCCTGGGGCCCACACATTGGGGGGCTCCGAGACCGCAGGACCAGAGTGGCGGGTCGAGGTGGCTTCTCCCACCGAGGAGGCTCGGTCCCAGAACAGATCTGACTTTGGCTCTGTTTGCCAGTCCTGAGACAGTCCGCAGAGCAGAGCAGTGATGTTCAGTAGGTATCTGGCTTGCCCTTGAGAATCCAGGAGCCTTCTGAGTGAGGGAGCCCCGGAGGTCCCCCAGGAAGTCCCCCTCCCCATGTCACACACAGCCCGCTGTTGAGCCCTGCCTTTCCCACTGTTGATAGTCCTCAGGTGCCTGGGCGCACGCTGATTTAGACAGCAAAGAGAGCCCTAATGGGCAGACACTCCCTGGGGACTTCTGCTTCGGCCCTTTACATCAGCTGCTAGTGACTGCCGGCACAAACAGCCATCTAAAGGCCATTTGTAATTATGGACCCTCTATTTAGAAATCGCTTCATTTGGCGGTCATCTTTTTTCAGCATAGATTACTGTGAAGATTCCATTAATAATACTAATCTCTCTAGGTGAAGGGAAACCGGATGAGGGAGTTTCTTAAAATGTACTGTAAGAGAGGAATTCAAAGATTGGTACTCTCCTGCTTGAGCTTCTTAAACTAGAAAGGACCCTCATCTGGCTCAGGGAGGCCTGTGGCCCTCCAAACTCTGGAGATTTGCCCAAACCAGACTAAAATGTCATTGGGAAATGCTTAACAGAGTCAATAAAAATACAATAAAACCGAGATAATGTTAATTTGAGGTTTTCTAAGTCAATTTGTGGTCGGCAGGGACCTCTGCTCTCACTCATCCCCCTGCCTTGCAGCAGCACTGACAGCCAGAAACACAGCTGCCTGTCTTCTCTAACATTGCCAGAGAAGCGGACTCTCCAGGCTTCCGCCGTGACAAGTCCCAGTGTCTCCCAATTCGTACAACTGGGAAGGAGAGCCTTTCTCATCTTGAATTTAGAATGATGGCGTCTCAGGTCACAGAGACAGAAGAAGCTTAGTCATGTCCCCCCTCGGAGGACATTTATTAAGCTGCTGCAGCTCGGGCATTCAGTGGAAGGAGCTGGGCCCTGGAGCCAAATGTGGCCTCTGGCACTTAGCAACTGTGTGGCCCTGAACAAGTCCCCTACCCCTGACTGCCTTGTTTCCTCATCTGTAAAATGAGCGGGGGAAGGAAATGGCAGACCCCTCCAGGGCCTCTGCTAACAGGGGTCTGGAACGCCTGAACAGCAAGGTGTCCGACAGTGGACTCAGTGCTGGAGGAGGAGAGGGACAAACAAAAAGAGAAAGGCAGCTCCTGCCCCCAAGGAACACGGTGGGGAAACCTGTCAGAGAGGCCCACAGCAGAGCAGCCACAGGACAAACAGCATGTGGGCAGCACTTCTCTCTTCCATGAAGCTTTGGAGGGGCAGAGGCGGGTGGCTGAGCCCTGGCAGGGCCATGGGGCATCCCAGGCCCAAGTCAGCGAGACTGCCCAGAGCAGAGGGTATAGCTGGGTGATAAATGAGCCCTGTGCCCAGGGGAGGGTTAGAGACTTGGCGGTCTGTGGCTCCCCACGCTGGATGACAGCTTGCCCCTCGGGGATGGCACAGCTCCTCTTTCTCACCGTTTCTTTTTTCTCTTCCTTTTCCGGATTGGTCTTTATGGGCTTGTGGGGCATCACAGCCGACGGAGCTCGACAATAAGGAAACAGGTAAGGACCTCTAACTTGGGGGGGGGGGCAGCCTCTGTTTGAGCGGGCGCCTTCTCTGGCTCTGCCCACTTAGTGGGAACTTCTGCTCAGCAGGAGCCAGTCACATTTGCCTTGGCTGTTTATGGTCATACTTGAGCCCTTCAGGGACCTGGATTTTAGTAGGGTGGGCATCAAGATCATGTCAGGTAGCATTTATGTGGCACTTAAAGCTTGCTAAGCATTTTTTCCCTTTATATTTCTTATTTATTTTATTTTTATTTATGGGATGAAATAAGCATTTCCCTAACAATGTAATGAAATAACACTTTATAGATATGCTTTATTATTTCATTTGCTCCTCACAATAGATCTGTGATGTAGCTGCTGTTGTTACCCTCATTTTATAGGGCTCGACAGGGTTAAGAGACTTGCCCAGGGGCACACAACTTCTAAGTATGGCAGGACTTAACTGAGACCTTCCCAACTCCAAGTCCGGCCACCCTCATTGCCAGTGATATTTATATTGCCAGTTCATAGGTGGATTGCTGGGATGCAATATGCAACCTACACACACACACACGCCTTTTGCTTTTAATCCTTTCGTGTACTTGAAGAAATTCACTGTGATAGCCACATTTCTGGGCTGAGCTGTTTCCAGTGTAGACAGGCCAGTCCTGGGAAGACAGACTGACTCTGTTTCCATTTGAGAGGACTTTGGCGCGCTCTGCCCACTCTTTGGAGAGTCCATGTTCAGCCGCACACCATGTGAGCATCAGAGGAGAATTTTAAGGAAGGTCAGAGTTCACCGTGCTAGAAAGTGGGCACAGAGTCACCCCTTCCGGGATGTGGGATGCACAAGCCTTGCCCTTCACAAGTGCCCCCAGCCTTCTGTGGGATCTTGGCCTGTCACTTGACTTTGACCTTTCCATGTCTAAAATGAAGGGGTTAGACCAAATGATCTTGAAGATCCCTTCTGGTGCCAAATTAGGGGTGTGTGTCCCCCATGTAGCACCTAAGCACATGGTCAGGTTTTTCTCTATTTGTTTTGTGGGTTGGGGGAGAGAAGTTTAGTTCTGATTTTGTTGTTATTTGATGGCAAGCTTCAAGGGTATTTTTAAGCATTTAAAATTTACAGGGAGAAATAAGATGCTCCAGTACAAGGAAACAGCTATTTAACTGCTAGTGATTTCTCTCTGATGCCTTACTGTGTATTCAACTTTGCTGCTGGGCAAAGGACAATAACCAACAATATTAGTATAGCACTTTAAGGCTTGCTGAGTGCTTTACCTGTGTTGTTTCATTCATCTTCATAACAACCATGGGAGGTATGTGCTCTCATTGTCCCCATTTTACAGATGAGGAACCCAAGGTTAAGTGATGTATTAGGGTCATCCAGCTTATAAGGCAGGCTTTCAACTCTGGTTTTCTCAACCCTTGGTCTTCACATTAGGAGTAAGTGATAGGAATATTTCCAAAACTTTGTTTATCTTTGGAACATGTTATATTGTCATTATTATTATTATCATTATTCCAGCAGGAGCACATTTGTCATCATCATTATCTTTAAAGCTGACATTGAAATAAATTTGTATTTTCTGGATTTAGAGTTGGAGACCCAGGTTCAAATTGTGGCACTGTTTCTTACGCTCTATGACATTTCTGATCTATAAAGTCACTTATCTCATCTCTAAAATATAAGGCTGGACCAGATAGTCTCTGTGGTCCCTTCCTGCTATGTCCATGTCCCTGTAATCCTTAGAAATTCAGTGAGTGTGGGATAAGGATAAAATGGGAAAGATAAAACTGCCCCGGGATTACAGGAAAATCATGATTCTACTGCTAATGAATGAATAAATCCAAAATGGATTATCCACCCACAGGTGACAAAGTGTGACCCATTTACGAGGTATCCCAAAAGTATTAGTGCCATTATAAGCTATAATAAGTATCTGTATAATAAATATATTTGAGACACCCTCTTTAGTTCTTTGGGACTGGCACCCTCTCACAGTGATTTCAGCCTACTCTGGTTAAAGTTGGGGCACATGTACTTAATTGACCTGATTATTTTCTTTTTCCAAGAATGATTTGACAAACTAAGGGTGGCCTTAGAATAAGATAAGACCCATTCCCTTGTCACTCTCTGCCATCATTGCAGTTTTTTTTGTCCTTCTTCCCCCCTTTCTCTCCCTTGCCTCACAATTTAGTGAAAATACCATCTGATAGAACCTAAGAACTTTGGGGGAGAAGTGCTAAAATTTTTTCATAATGCTATTATTATAAATTATCCTTCCCAGTCCCCTGCAACTTCAGTTAATGGTAAATCCTGGGGTGCCTCCTCCAGGGGTGATTGATTGCATTTAAATCCCAGTGATTTAATAACCAGAGGGCTAGATGGGATATCTGGAAAGAACAGTGATAACAGATGAATTTGAAGCTTCATTCCGTACATGCAAGAGCCCTTTAAATACTGTTGTAACTGAAGCAAGGAAGCCATCACCGCTTCCTACTGGGAACCAGTCACACCAGGCTGAGAGGCAGCCTTTGCCCCTGGTTTGCTGGCTCCCTGTTGTGGGAATGTCGCCCATCGAGTTTTCATCGTGCTGTGGTCTTAGTACTTTGAAGAGGAGTGTTTTTATGTAGGGCTGGGTTTGCCTAAGAATTCCAGGATATACCCTAAACTCCAAACAAGTCAGTGCCTTGTTTTTGTTCTCCTGGCCCACTTCCTGTAGGACAACTCAAACGCAGTGGTGGTTTTGTAAAGAATTTTTCAAAAAGTGATTTGTTTGATCTAGTTAAAAAGGCAAACAAGTAGAGACCGAGGACAGATTGTACAGGATAAAAAACAAATAGGAGTAAGCTTTTGGCTACTCAGCCAGTAAGAGAATAAGTGGGTTTTGTTATATTGAAGAACCTTTGTAGACTTTTAGTGTCATGTAATCTAGCCAGAGTGAGCTCATTTAGTCCGTCTCCTGCCTTCAGCTAAACTACATTCATACTTCAAGAGACAACTTGTACTTATCCCTTTTTAAAACATTTCTAGAGGAGACCCCTCTCAGGCTTAGTCCTCAGGAAGTCCTACCCAGGATCTGAAGATAGCATTCGCATGTCTAACTTGGATCTTTCCTAATGTACTTCAAGCCCATTTCCTTTGATCTTGTGTTCCTTGGAAATAGAAAACACTCATCCTGGCTTTCAAATTCAATTTGCTCCTGATTTCTCAATGAGCTGCTTGAAACATGTATAAATACACAGTTGACCATCCTTATGTGCCTCTGGAGAGGATCATTTTTCCACCTGGGCAAAGGGTTGGTTTCTCAGCACACATCAGAAGGTCAGGAATGAGAATTCCCATCTCGTAAGTGTTGAGGGCTACTTTCAGGAACCCTCCCCCCAGATCCTTTTGAGTCATATGGAAGCATTTCTGTTTTAAAAAACTCTTCCATAAACTCATCCAGATTCAGAGTTCCTAATCCCTGGCTTGAGTCAAAAATTCCCTTGTTGGTCCATTCTCAAAATAACTAATGGAAACCAGAGAGACCTCCAAATTTCAGCCATCAACAAAGAGTTCCCTTAGTCTCCTGTGACTGAGGCCTGCTTAGTGATAGGACTAGAAAGCAGCGTCCCCTGCTCGTCCAGCTGATGGCAGTTAAGTGTAAAGGATGAACATTGAATTTCCTAATAGACTTCTTTAGGAAAGTAGCCTGTGAAGAAATATTTTGGGGCTAGTAAACTCTAGCCTGTTTGGATAGCTGTAAGCCATGTGATATGTTCCTCTAGCGAAAATTCTGGGCAATAACCCTGGTTTTGAAATACTATTGACTTTTTTCACAACTTCCACATGAAGGGTGCTTATCTCTCCTCAGCCCCATGTCATCAGCAGAAAGGTCTTATTAAGTACCTCATTGCCTTTGACATTGTCCAGTGTCAGGACAAGAGTTACAGCAGGCAGGGACCCTACGCTCCCGGGGGACATGAGCCAAGAGAGACTTGCTGACACTAACAGGACAAGCCAAGTGGGTTCAGACAGCAGCCCGAGCCTAGGCGACCCGCGCTCCCAGTTAAAATGGGGCGAGTGCCTCTCGTGCCTCCCAGAAGCAGGCCAGCTGCGTGCTCGGGATTAGCACATGCCTTTGGAGCTGACGCTTGGCAGATGTGGTAGGGGAGCCCTCCAGAGCCTCAGTGACTTGGGCCTCGGACCCTTCTCTCGCCCTCCCTAGAGGGTGTGCTGGAGAACAAGGAATGTACCATCACTTCAGGTGGATCAGCAGACACTGGTGGTGCTGACATGAGGGACAGGTTGGCCCCTGGAGCTGGAAAGCTTGGGAACAGATGGGTTTTTCAGGTCATGAATATAAACATTTGCTAGGACCTTCTTGACTCCTGCTCTACCTTGGCACAGACAGTGAACCCTTTGGCGGGGCTGCTGGCGCCCTGGGAACTGGGAGCCGTGCCAGTCCATCCCTTTGCCCGACTCCCTGGAAAGACCCACCTGCTCCCCTCCTGGTACCCAAATTTATGGGTAAACCTGGGTATCGAGAGCCAGGAGAGAGGAGTAGGTAATCACCTGAGATGGAGGGAATCCAGTAAGGCCTCTGTGGTCTGAGTTCTACTTGATTTCTCCCTAATCAGAGCCCTGTCCTTTGTTCCCAGCTAGAGAGCTCTTCTGCCTGGCCCCTTCTCCTAGCTTTGTATATATTTAATTTTCTTATTCATTCATCAAGTATCTGTGGAACACTTGTTGTATGACAGGCTCTGGGTGTGATGCAAAGAGGAACAAGATCTGGTCCTTGCTTATCTGGAGATAAGGCCTTGCCAAGTAGCAGGAAGACCCCGTGGGATGTTGTCAAGAATAAAATAAGCATCTCCTTGGAGAACTTGTGGCTGAGGAAAGCAGGGGAGGCTTTGGGGAGGAAGGAGCCTGCTCAGTTGGACTTAGAAAGGTGGGAATTAGGAAGAGGGAAGAATGGAAGCAGAAGTAGCAGCCCAGGGAGCAAAGGCCCAGGGAGGGGTTTGGGGAATGACCAGTTTGGGCTGGAGGTTGGGATGCGGGAAAGAGAAGGGTGGCTAATCTGAGGCTGATGAGAGCCCGGCTGGTGAGGGCTTTGGATGCCATGATGAAAGCCTCCTGGTTTGGGGTCTGTGTACTTGTACATGTATGTCCGCCTGCACGCATGCTTGTGGGAAACCGCCTTCCTCTGAGCATTTTCTCTCCGGCCCTTACAAAATCCCCAGCCAACATTCACTCCTCTATCTCGGGCTACACCCACATTTTGTAGATGTGGGATTGAGGCCCAGGGGATAAGATAACATGGTCAGGTATTAGAGTAAGGACTGGAGTCTGAGTCTCCTGCAGTCTCATAGTGAGCTCTTTTCTGAGTCTGGTGATCAATGTTACTGACTATAAGAGAGGCGGTGTGATGTGGTGGAGACAGAGCTAACCCCCAGGCAGGAAGACCAAGTTCCAGTCTGGTTTCTTCTGACCCTGGGCAGATCACTACTTCCTGGTGCCCAGGAGCCACCTCTCTAAATTGTTAAGCTAATCTATATTAGTAGGGGGAGTTCTTCACCAACAGCTCTCTCTGCCAGTGAAATCACAAGTCTGATTTTTTTTTAAAATGACAAGTGGCCCTTTTTGCTAGGCTACTATTGGCACGTCTCCTGGCTACAAGTGATCAACAAAGCTCTGCAGAGATAAGTGGAGAGCACACTGAACTATTGGCTTCCTTCCAGCCTTTTCAGCTTTCCTCAAGCCTCTCATGGCACCCCTTCCTGCAGCATTGCCTAATTTACTCATTCTTCCCCCCCAAATCTGAGACCTTTCACTGAAATTCCTCTTCCTTCTCTTCTTTCTTTCTCCTTTCCTTTCTCCTCTTCCTTCTCCTCTTCTTCCTCTTTTTCCTTCTGCTTCTCCTCTTCCTCTTTCTCCTCCTTTTCCTCCTCCTCCTCCTCTTCCTTCTGCTTCTTCTCTTCCTTTCTTCTCTTCTTCCTCCTTTTCCTTCTGCTTCTCCTCTTCTACCTTTTCCTCCTTCTTCCTCCTGCTTCTCCTCTTCCTTCTCCTCTTCCTCCTCCTCCTCTTCCTTCTGCTTCTCCCTTTCTTCTTTTCTTTCTCCTCCTTTTCCTCCTCCTCCTCCTCTTCCTCTTCTCCTCTTCTTTCTTTCTCCTTTCTTCTCCTCCTCCTCTTCCTCTTGTTCTTCCTCTTCCTTCTGCTTCTTCTTTTCTTTCTCCTCCTTTTCCTCCTCCTCTCCCCAATTCTTCCTCATCTCATCATTCAGATGTAGTGCCCCTCTCTTTCCTCCAGTCTTTATTAAGATCTGGCCCTTGTTACTACAGCCAGCTCACTCATCTCTGCTCTGATCTTCCATCTCTCCCTATCCACGTTCTCCTCCTCTCCTGCTTACAGAGGCTCCTGCCTGGCTCCTCCATCCTTTCTGTATCTCACTTACTGCAGCCCTCTGCCTCTCCTCAGTCTGACCGGTTCCTCCTCTTCCTCTCCATTTCTCCTAAATCCTCTGCGATCTGGCTTCCTCTCTGAGGCGACCAGTGATGTCTTTATTTCCCAGACTAGGTTTCCTCAGCCCTGATCCTTGCTGACCTCTCTCTGCAGCCTCTGACACTGCTGGTCACCTTCTTTCCTTGGACATTCTCTCCTCCCTAGGTTTGGGTGACGCTGCTCTTGCTCGGAGGGGTCTGATGGCTTCTCCTCAGCCCGCTTTGCTGAATCTTCATCCATGTCATAGTCACTGCGATGGTGTCCCCTCTCAGCTGTTCTCACTATGCAGAGGATTCCCTGTCTGTCTGTCTGTCTGTCTCCTGAGGCCCACTTGGGCACCTGCAGCAAACCTGTGTCCAAATTGGAACTTTTTGCCCCAAAAGCACAACACCTATGCCCACAGCCTCAGGGTCATCCCTGCCTCCATGCCAGAGGCTGCCAGATGAGTCCCTTATGTAAAGATCCCTTCTCCCTTCTGCCCCGCTCTGGGCCAGTGCCGCTCACCACACCTGGACTGCTGGGGTATCTGACAGCCTGGCCTCTGCCTCTTTCTGCTCAGATCCCCTCTCCATTCATCTGCCACAGCTCACCGGGGCACCCCACTCTCCTTGGGGAGAGCGCTGCATTGGAGGCGGCAGATAGGCTTGGGCCTTGCGAGTTGTGGTGGTCTGGCCAGGCCCTTTGTCCAGCCCCTGCCTCCAGCATGGCGAGGCTTGCGGTCAGGGTTGCACGAAGTTGTGTTTGTCAGCGCTTAGCACAGTGCCCGGCGTAGGGTAGCTGGGCTATGTCTCGGCATTGCCCATATTTCCCTGGTTTGTGGTGAGGATCAGATGAGACAGAGTGTGCCGCGAGCCTTAACAGGCCACGTAAATCCTAGTTGTTGTACAAAGCCCTGTGGTATCTAGAGCCCTTTGTCACCCAGTCCCTTGCTACTTGCCCATTCTTTTGATGCTTCAGCTTCTTCCACAGGCTCTCCATTCCCGCAACACTGGCACCAGCCTACTTGCAATTCCTCACATGGGACAGTCCCATCTCTGAGCTGTGCTTCTGATTTTCCCCGTGCCTGGAACGCGCTGACATGGGCCCCTGCCTCAGTTTCCCTGATGCTCTTTAAGTCTCAGCTGAAATCTCCATCCCCCTCCTCCTCACCCTGGAGCTGTTAATCCCTTCTCAGAGCATTCCCCCTCCACTCCGTGTGTGTTTTGTGTCCCCCTAGCTTTTTTCAAGTTTTTCTCCTCGTGTGACTGTAGAGTTGTATTTTTTGCAGTTTTTATGCGCCTGGCACAGAGTAAGAAATGTAACCTGTTTGCCCAGGCAGTCTCTGTCTGAGAATTCATGTGCAGTGTCTGCCTTTGTTCCTTCAGGACTCCAGTCAAGCGATTCCTCTAGTGGTGGAGAGCTGCATCCGCTTCATCAGCAGGCATGGTAAGCACCCCAGCAGCTGCAGAGGGGCAGGGACCC
Organism: Myrmecobius fasciatus; assembly: GCA_023553655.1. Lineage (NCBI taxonomy): Eukaryota > Metazoa > Chordata > Mammalia > Dasyuromorphia > Myrmecobiidae > Myrmecobius > Myrmecobius fasciatus. Next base: position 51,488 of record JAJPUD010010408.1, read on the forward strand.
CCGGGAGTGCCAGCGGAGTCTGGGTTCATCATGGAGGCCCCAGAGTGTTCAGAACCACTTCTTCCTTGCGTGATGGTCACTAATGCAGCCCTGCAACTTGGGGGTCAGAAGTGCTGCACGACTTAGCTCAGAGTGCCCACCAGTGCTCGTAAGTCCCTCCTCCAGCTCAGACACAAAGGTCAGCGAGTGCCCTTGGGAAGTGAGTATGGTGGCTCGGTGAGCCTTTTAGCCCTTACCCACTCGTGGGCCGGCTGCGCTCTGGCTGGAGTCAGGGAGACCTCAGTTCAGATTTGGCCTCAGACGCTTCCTGGACAAATCACGTAATCTGTCTGCCTCGGTTTTCCCAAACACCTGGCTTACTGTGGCGATAAATGAGGAGATATTTATAAAGCACTTAGCACAGTGCCTGGCACCCAATGGGATCACATTATAATAATTATTGTTATCATTATCTTTTTTCTCAAAGTCATTTCCCATTGAGTTACACTATCTTTATTTGACCATCTGAAAATAATTCCCCTCTTAGCCCCAGGTTGATCTCTATCAGGGAAAAACCTTTGGCTGTCTCTATCTCATTGCAAGAATCCCCAAAGACCTCCGGAGTGAATCAGCCCTAAAGTTGTAAGAAGAAGAGCCTTCCTGTGTGCCCTGGGGCCAGGAAGAGCCTTCTGCTTCACTCACATGTTAAGTCAAGTCATCATAACTCTTCTGTCTGGGACAAGTTGGGTCTTTGAAACTCGACCCCTAATCAATCATTGCATGCAGGGGAAAAGAAATGGTGACAAATTATAGGAGGGTGATTTAAGGAAGGAAGAAAAACTTCACATGTGTAAGGGTCATTAGACAGAAAAAAAAATTCCCCCAAATCCCTGCGATCTCTAAGACTAGATTAGACCTCCGCCTGTAGGGACAGGCCTCCATGTGTAAGGAAAGCCCCCCATGTGGCGAGGACTGTCCCTCTGGGGCTCTAGGAAGCAGCCCTTCTCTAAGAGAGGCTTTGATTCCTGCCATGAGGAGGAGCAGGGGCCACTCTGCTCCCCCAGAGAAGGGGTCACCTGGCTAGAGCAGTTTCACATTTATCTAAATCATAGTGCATCAGAGAAGGCCTACAGAGAGTACTTCCTGGGCATTCCAGAGAGATGGAGCTACCTGCCCAACTTCAGAGAGAGGGCCTGGATCTCAGCTAGGGAGGGACCCCCACCTCCACCCCTACAGGCTCTAGAGTAGCAAGCTGGGGTGGGGACCTGAGGGAGACCGAAGGGGAGTTGTTGTCTTCCATCTTCCCTCTCCACACTGGAAGCCCTGAAGCTCCTTGGGGCTCTGGGAGCCTCTCAGGAGGACCAGGGCCTTCATTCCCCCACACCAGTGGTCTGGGGGACTAGGGCTACACCCTTGGGTGCTCTGGATGTGGGTTGATGGAGGAGGCCGAGGGACCTCCCTGAGGCTAGGAGATAATTGGAGGGATCTGGAAAGGAATGGCTGGGGATACTTTTACTTCAGAGGTGTGGATCCCTACCTATCTGGTCTCCACAGTTTGTGTGCCTCTGGTCTTTATCATCCTGTAAATCCTCCCCAGGGGCACAGCCAACTTTTTGTCTCTGGGTCACTCACTTCCAGAATTTCAGAGTTGGAAATAATAGCAAAGGCCATCCAGGACAACCCATATCTGGCTTTGCTGATTAGCTTTATTGGCTGTCTGATGGAGCTGCTCACGCATATCAAGCTTGTGGCTCCCTAAAACTGTCAGATCTTTTTCAGACAAAATGAATTCTAATCACGCTCCCTTCATCTTGAACTTGTGAAGTCTATGTTTTAAACCCAATTGTGTAGCTTTCTCTCATTAGATCCAACCCAGTATTTTAGTCTGTCAGGATCTTTCTGGACCCCAACTCTCTCATCCATAGGCTTAGCTGTCCCTCCCAATTCTGTGTCATTTCTTATTTTGAAAGCTAATCCATCAAGTATATCTCTAATAGTAATATCATCTATGCCTTTATCCATGTCAAAATGTTAAGCAGCCCAGACCACTAGGATACTTTCTTGGAGACCTCTTTTTAAGCTGATATTGAACCAATAATGATTACCAAATAATTATATAGTCCAGCCTTTCAACCAGTTTTGAGGCCATCTAGTTGTATTGTAACTCACGTGTCTACATCTTGTCCACAGCATAAGAGATTATAGTAAAACTTTGGGGAACTATATCTATCAAAGAATTCCCCTGAGGAGGATTATTTAACCATGCCACAAAAGGAAATAAAATTAGCCTGACATGGCCTCTTCTTGCTTCAGAGTGTGATCATGGCATGTTAATTAGACATTCCCTTAATGTATTGTAGGGTTTTGCCAGAAATCAAAGCCAAGTTTACTAAAATGCAGTTGGAAGATGTCATTCTTTTTAATTTTTTTAATCTCTACAATATTTTCTCTTATCCCATTCTGCAGTCCCTTTCTGAGTCTCAAATCTATCTGTCTACCTGGTATGGGTACCAGTTAAACATGTGAGCTCTCTAGCACTTACCCATCATCTGGATATACACCTATCCAAATCACTCCTTTTACAGTGATAAATCTCTCTCTTTTTTTAAGCTTCTATTTATGCTTTTTTTTTAAATATCACTGTCATTTCCCAATATGCCCACTACACCCACCTTGCAACATAGAAAATACAGCAAAATAAAAACAACAGAGCAGCTGCGTCTGACAGAATGTATAACAAGTCCCCAGTCCTCAATGAAAGGAGGGCAGTGTGTTTCATCATCTCTGATTATGCCCTTTAATTACGGCTCTTGGGGAACTCTTGATTGGGACTATATTGTAGTCTATTTCTACCCACCATGTATCTCTCTCATTCTATGATGACTCAATTTTAATTTTTCAGAGACTGATGATAGTCCATGATTCATAGTCATCATCTAGATCACCAGAGGAATATATAAATATAAAAAAATCTTTTTCTGCCAGGAGCAGCTTAGGCTCATTAACAGCATTGTAAAGTTACCCAAAGTAAATCCAGCCCTTTGGTTTCCTTTCTATTTCTGGTTCTTAACCTTTTTTATGCTTTGGACTCTTTTGGCTATAGTCTGGTGAAGTCTATGGACCCCTTCCCAGGATCACATTTTTAAATGCATAAAATAAAATACATAGGATTATAATACTCAAGTAGAGATAAAAAAATTTTCCCATGCATTTTCCCCCCAAAATCTATCAACATACCTGTGAGTCTGTTAACCTCAGGTTCAGAACCTCTCATGTCTGTAAAAGATCCAACCACTTATCATTGTTTGAACAGTAGACATCCTTCTTCTTTTTTCTTCTTCCCTGTAAGGATAGTTAGGTCAAACTAATTTTCCTGTATTACTTTTCATTATTCAGTGTGATGCTTTTCACAATCTTCCAATAAATAAGATTTTATGAGGCTCTTAAAATTAAAGGCGTGGTATAATCAGCATAGTGTCATCTGCAAGTAGAAGCATCTGAAGAGTCTTATCATTTAAGGAATTCTCTTTCAGTTTGGACTGTGATGGATATCTTCAAGGACTGTGTCAAACAACTTTACAGAGAATGCATCTTTTTTTATTTTATGCCTCGCTTCATGTTACTAATTAGAGGACTGTCATTTTTATCTCTGTTAGCTTCCATCTTTCAATATCATGTATGATTTTGACACGTGCAAGAGAGATGCCTTATTGGAGGAGATCCTTTAAGATGACACATTGCTCTAGTAAATCTAGTGTTGTTTTGTTTTGCTTTTTTAATAATCAACAAACTATAAGCATAGCAGGCTCTTGTTTTCTCTCCACCTTTTAGCCAATGGGTATAATGACCAAAAAGTACAATTTACAAGGAGATATTATTTAAAAAGCCTCCCTATTTCGTTCTCTTCTTCATCAAGTATTCCTTCATTATAAGTATAGATCATTCTTAGAATTTGCTCACATAAGAAAATAGGCATATGGCTTGATGTTAACTCACATTTTGTTGGCTCACTTTTGTTACTAATATCTAATTTCCACCCCCCCAAGCATTTAGCATTCTTCCTTTAATATATCTTGAGAACTGATCTCACAGGAACCTCAAAATTGTCCCCTCCGGGGGCATCTAGGTGGCGCAGTGGATAGAGCACCAGTCCTGAAGTCAGGAGGACCTGAGATCAAATTTGGCCTCAGACACAACACTTCCTGGCTGTGTGAACCTGGGCAAGTCACTTAACCCCAGTTGCCTCAGGGGAAAAAAAATTGTCCCCTCCAACAAGTGCCTCTTCTATATAAATTAGTGAGCAGTTTGGGGAGCTCACTCTCAGAAATAGAGAGGAGGGCTTATTATAGGAATATGTACAGAAATTTGCAAAGGTGTGGTTTTTTTTGTTTTTTTTGTTTTTAAATCTTGTCCTGTTTTTATCCTTAAATACATGTGAGGTTATCTAGTTCAACTAGATCTTTTGCTAAGCTTTCTGTAAATGTTATTTCCTCCACTTCTTTTCACTATTTTATATGGTACATTTCATGGTTTTCCACTATTATTCTTTGTAAGATTTTACAAGTGGGTTTATATTCTGAAGTCTTGTTGCCTTTGGCTACTGCATCTTCCCACATGACAAAGAAAAAAGTTAGGAAAAACCAATTAAAACTTTTGTCTGACAGCATTTGTAAGTCTCTATCCATTGTCTCTCATCCCTCCACAGAGAGAAGGAAAATATGTTTTGTCATCTCTAATTAGATCCTTTATACTATTCCTTTAGTGTAGTAAAGGAGATTCTGTCTGGTAGCTAAAATTTTCCAGTGGTTTTTTTTTTATTTTTTTGGTGTGGTAGTGACTTAATGATTAATTATTTTTGTGGTGGTAATTAACTAATTTAACCATTGCTTAACCACTTCCATGGGAAACTGGATGGTTAATATCTTCTCTTATCCATTTTCTATTTTCCCAATCTGTTTAAATAAGTCAGAATGGATTTACCTCATATGTGCATGTCATACTTTATAATTTTTATTCTTTCTTTTAATTGCTATTGATTTGGATCTTTGCTTTAATAAGTTAGTAGTTTCATTAGTAGTTAATCATTTCCTATCAAAATATAATCAATTTCATTTCATGGTATTATTTGTTGGTTACCATATACATTGCTTCCAAACTTTTTTTTATTATTATTATTTTTTTTATTAAAGTTTTTTATTTACAAAACATGCATGAGTAATTTTTCAACATTGAACCTTGCAAAGCCTTCTGTTCCAAATTATCCCTTCCTTCCCTCCACCCCTCCCCTAGATAGCAGGGACAAACTTTTTTCTTTAAGTAATCTCTGTATATAGTTGTTAAACTTCTGGATAGGCTACAAGCTTCTGTCCTCTCATGATGCTTGCTTCTAAAGAAAAATTTCTATTTCGGGATAGCCTTAACATCAAAGAAATACTACACTTCGCCCTCACCCCCAATAATCTGTTTTTTCCCCTCAGTGTTCATTATGAACCATTAATACTTTAAGATAACTTTGATGTTTGCTATTTTAATCAGTATTGATTCTTTTTGAAAAATATATTTTGTTTTTTACATTTTGTCCCTACAATACAGTTGTTTTAGGGGCTGGAGGGGAGAATAATAGCTCTTTAGCCTTACCCCAAATGAACCCTCCCTGATGACAAAAAATAACAATAAGCAAAAACATATTGACCAGTGTATTTAGCATTCTGTCCTAATAGTGCATAAACTCAGAGTTTAGCTTCTTTTTAGTAAAATTTTTATTTACAAAATTTTAACTATTGTATATATTCTTCTTTTGGGTCTACTGAATTTGCTTTGCAGCAGTTAATATATTTCTTGGAATTCCTCACATTTATAATTTCTTATTTTTCATAATAATATTCCATTATGTTTTTGTATTGTAGTGTTTTAGCTATTCTATAACTGAAGGGTTTACAATCTTTTGAAAAAGTTCTAAAGTAATGTACAATATATTAGTTTAGCACAACAATGCACAAAATTTCACAAGGTGGTATATGATTAATGGCCAGGTAAATGATAGAGACATTAAGTACAGCAGGGATTTAGAAAAGAGATAATGGGGAGAATAGAATGGTCTCAGACGCTCCATGGAGGAACAAGAATTTGAGAGCAGTCTTGAGGATGTCTAGAAGAGTATATCAGGATAGCAAGAAAGTTCAATCGTGGATGATATGCCTAGTATTAGACCTAATGAAATTGGTTGTTAACTGCCCATTTTGATGCTGTGAGAAATCTGTGTTTTAAGGGGTGCTGTGGATATTTTGCTCAGATAGGATCTTGTGTTCTGACCCTTATGATGATGAGGAGGAAAATTCCAATAACCATAATAATTGAATGGCCCTTTTTTCCTAAAGAAGAGAAAAAATGAGCTACAGTTGGTACAAGCTGAAAAGGGACAGCATGTAGTTGCCAGACTGCCTTGGCGAGCTCCTCAGGGCAGCTCCTGCTGCCCTGATTGATCAGTTTCAATTTTTAAAATTAAATGTGCACTAAGGAGGGAAAAACAGAAAGTTTGGGGGAATTTATCCTCATTATAATGGGAAACCCATCTGGTTTTCCTTAATTTTTGCAGAGGATAACCATTTACCTATTCTTTTTACTGATTTCATCATCTCTACCATCATCTTCATGGCAAGAACTCGCAGGATCTTGTCTGTAGCAAAGGGAATCTCATGGAGTTCAGCCCCACTAAAAATCTCTTGCCTGATTTCCTTTCATTCTTCTGATTTACATTAGCCCCCTAGACATGTGAGCCAGGGTTGATTGCCCCTGCTCCCCTACTCCATCTGGCAGTCCAGAGATCCAGAAATTTTCCAAGAGCATAGATAGCTGCAGGGCCTATCAGGACAATACTGGGGGTTATCTGGTCTCTGAGAATGCCATTTCTTCATATTATAGAGTGCATAATATTTATACATTTGTATATGAATATACATATATATATAATATAAATATATATATTTAATATAATATGTATAATATAATACACAGCATCCATTATGGTATATATGAAATATTGCTCACATGTTAAAGTACATGTAAATATAATACACATATATTAGAGTGTAGTAAAACAATACATATAACATAAAATGTGATGCACAGACTATTATAACATTTCTTTTTTTAAAAAAAATTTAAATTTTATAATAGCACATTTCTTTATATCATAGTATATAGTGTTGCATGTGTACATGTGTGTTTTAAGTCACTCAATATCAGGCTGTTTCTTTCAGAACACCTGCTGTTTACATTCTTTGTTTGAACAACATTATCGGGCTGTTTCCTCCTATTGGTAACTAATACAGCCCTATTACATCAATACTAATGGTGTTTTAATGTTGCCTCATGTTCTGTGGGGAATATTCTGCAGATTCCCATAGAAGCGTAGACAACTTAAGTCCTATTAGAAATCAGGTAATTAGATTCTGCCTGCTTACTTGCTCTTATTGTTGCAATCAGATTCAGAATTCCAGCTAGGGACTGCCTTGTACACTATTGGAAACTGGGTTGATAAAGCACCTGCTGCCTTGAACCCCCAGAGGGGTGATTCCGTTAGTTGTCTATGTCATTTTCCTCATGAAACAATTTAGCATTCTTTGAAGTGTCAGGGTTTTGTGAAGCTCACAGGGTTTGAAAGAAGGCCAAAGCTGTGATAACAGTATTTGGTAAATGAAAGATAGAAGGGAGGAGGTAAGGGAAGGATAATAATTATTAAGTACCTTCTCTGTTCCAGACACTGTGTTTTACAAATGTCACCTCATGGGATCCTCACAACAATCCTTTAAGATAGGTGTTATGATTACCTCCATTCTACAGTTGAGGAAACTGAGGCAAACATGAAACGGCCTACCTAGAGTCACACGGCTAGTAAGTGTCTGGGGCTAGACTTCCTGACTCCAGGCCCAGCACTTCATCAGGTTTGCTATCTGACCACCAGAGAGGCAGAGTGAAGTCTCTTATGAGGGAAGAAACCAGGTTGGTTCTCAGGCAAACCTAAATGAGTATTTCCTGGATTTTTGTTCAGAAATTACATTGTACCATTTCTTTTTTTTTTCCAGCAATAGCTTTTTATTTTCAAAATACATGCAAAGATAGTTTTCAGTATTTACCCTTGCAAAACCTTGTGTTCCAAATTTTTCTCCCTCCCTTCCCCCCACCCTACACAAGATAAATCAGACCAAAAAGGGGGGAAAATGAGAAAAAAAATTGAAGCAAACAACAACAAAAAAAGTGAAAATGCTGTGTTGTGATCCACATTCAGTACCCATAGTCCTCTCTCTGGATGCAGATGGTTCTCTCCATCACAAGTCTATTGGAACTGGCCTGAATCACCTCATTGAAGAGAGCCACGTCCATCACAGTTGATCATCACATAATCTTGTTGCCATGTACAATGATCTCCTGGTTCTGCTCGTTTCACTCAGCATCAGTTCATACGAGTCTCTCCAGGCCTCTCTGAAATTGTCCTGCTGGTCGTTTCTTACAGAACAATAATATTCCATAACATTCATGTACCACAATTTATTCAGCCCTTCTCCAATTGATGGGCATCCATTCAGTTTCCAGTTTCTTGCCACTACAAAAAGAGCTGCCACAAACATTCTTGCACATGTGGGGCCCTTTTACTCCTCTAAGATCTCTTTGGGATATAGGCCCAATAGAAACACTGCTGGGTCAAAGGGTATGCACAGTTTGATAACTTTTTGAGCATAGTTCCAAATTGCTCTCCAGAATGGTTGGATCCGTTCACAGTTCCACAAACAATGTATTAGTTTCCCAGTTTTCCCACATCCCCTCCAACATTCATCATTATCTTTTCCTGTCATTTTAGCCAATCCCAGAGGTGTGCAGTGGTACCTCAGAGTTGTCTTAATTTGCATTTCTTTGATCAGTAGTGATTTGGAGCACCTTTTCATAGGACTAGAAATAGTTTCAGTTTCTTCATCTGAAAATTGTTCATATCCTTTGACCATTTATCGATTGGAGAGTGGCTTGAATTTTTATAAATATGAGACAATTCTCTATATATTTTAGAAGTGAGGCCTTTATTAGAACATTTTCATGCCACTTCTATATGCAATGCGGGGCCCTCTAGTGGCCTGAATACTGAATCAAAAGGCATAAGACTCAGGTTCAAGTTTTGCCTTGCCATCTAATAAATATATGACAATGATAAAAATCATTAAACTATATGATTGTTAGTATTCTTGTCTATATGAGGAGAATAATAATACTTATACTCCTTCACCAGGTGATTGTAAGGAAACCATTTTATAAACTGCAAAATTTTTTAAATTTTTTTATTTTTAATATACATTACTTTATGAATCATGTTGGTAGAGGAAAATCAGAACAAAAGGAAAAAGCCATGGGAGAGAGAAAAGAAAAAAAAAACATAGCATATGTTGATTTACATTCAATCTCCTAGTTCTTTTTCTGGATGCAGATGGCATTTTCTGTCCAAAGCCTATTGAAATTGCCATGAATCACTGAGAACCACCAAGCCTTTCATAGTTGATTGTCATACATTCTTGCTGTTTTTGTATACAATGTATTCCCAGTTCTGCTTTTTTTACTCAGCATCGGTTCATGTAAATCTTTCCAGGCCTTTCTAAAATCAACTTGTTCATCACTTTTTATAAAATAATAATATTCATATACCCTCAGCCATTTCCCAATTGATGGGCTTCTACTCATTTTCTAATTCTTTGCTACCACAAAAAGAGCTGCCACAAGCATTTTTGCACATGTGGGTCCTTTTTCCTCCTCATGGTTTCCTTGGGATACAGACTCAGTAATGGTACTGCTGCGTCAAAGGGTATGTACAGTTAAAAGCCCTTTGGGCATATAAACAGCAAAATATTAAATAAGTGTAAGTTTACTGCTGCTATTATACTGTGAAGAGATGGCATCATGTCATCTCACGAGTGCCAAGCTTGGAGCTAGGAGAAAGCTGGATATGAATCTTGGTTTGTCAGTCAGTGAGTCTGTCTGTCAACAAGCTTTTATTAAGTGCCTGCTGTGTTCCAGGCACTCTGCCTAGAACACAGTAGGGGCTGGAACTACCAAAAAAGGCAAAAGATAGTCCTTGCCCGCATGGAGCATAGAGTCTAATGGAAGTGACAAATGTAATTAACTGGATAGATACAGAAGAGACAAGTCACCTGAAAGGATATCCAGACCATGCCTAAAAGTGGTATTTGGCGGCAGCGAGGGAAGCTCAGAAGCAAAAGGGAGGAGGCCTAGGAGGACAAAGTACAAAGGCAGGGAGAGGAGAGGAGAGTGCTGGGTTCAAGGCAAAGTATGTGAGCCAGTTTAGCTGCATTAGAGAATGTTTAGGTATAAGGAGGCCATAAAGGAAGGAAGGGGCCAAGTTATGAGGAGTATGCCCCTTGTAGGCTCCCTGGGCAGCCTCTGGGTCTCTAAGCACATATTTATCAGTAAAAGTAAGATAGCATTTATATTTCCTGGCTACAACCAGTGGGTTATTGTGAGGAAAACATTTTGTAAACCTTAATATCAGATAAGTGAGTTATTATTGGAGTGGTTAGAACTTCAGTCTTAGGACATAAAATAGTACAGTCATATTAACGTGCTTATCCATTTTTCTGGAAGAAAAATATCTTGCCCAGCTAATTAGGCTACTGTTAATGACACTGAATTATGAGAGCAGTCACCTGCCAGTGTAGAATCATAGACTGATAAGCTCTAGAGCTGGAAGTTCCTTTAGAAGTCATCCAGTCCAGCCTCCACATTTTATAAATAAAGGATGCTGAAATCTAGATATGAAGGCACTTAACCAAGATCAGGAAGGTCAAGGAGACTAGTAGTAGGAGTATAGAGCTGATGCTCAAGCAAACACCATCCTCTGACTACAAAACTATTGTTTTACCAAAACAAAAAAAAAAGTGCCTTTACATATAATTGGGGAAAATATAAAATACTATCTAATTCAAGTTAAGACAACAATGAAGTACCACCTCACACCTCTGAAATTGGTGAAGATGACAAATCCTGGAGGTGATGTGGGAAAACTGGGACACTAATGCATTGTTGGTCGAATTATGAACTGATCCAAC
>JAJPUD010010409.1:3842-52211 GCA_023553655.1 Myrmecobius fasciatus
CCTTTTCTCCTCTTCCCCTTTTTTCTCTTTTCTCTCACAATGGAACAAGTGTTGAATTTAGAGTCAGAGGACCTGAGTTCAGTTCTTGTTTCTTACTACTATGTGTGACTGGGCAAATCTCTTCACTTCTTGGGTCTCATTCTTTTCATTTGTAAATGAAGGGGTTAAATTTGATCTTTTAGTTCTGATCATGTACACTTACATTTCTTTTTTGGGAGGGTTAGAGTTGTGGGTAGGTGTATGACTTGGGATTTCATCAGTAGGGTATTCCCTGAAACTCCCTTTGCTGATGATGATCAGAAACTTTATGTTACTCATAGTCTTAAGCAGTTATATGGGAGCACTGAGAAACTAAATGACTTGCCCTATTTCTGAGTCATATAGCTTATAGCTAGGCTTTTAAAATAACTTGAAAAGATATAAAGATCTTTTGAGCTACATTGTTGGAATAACTATGTAAATTCCCAAGGTGGCTACTTTAAATATGTTAAGTGCTATTTTCTATGTGCATGTGTGTGTGTGTTAATCATTAAAGCTCTAAAACTCAGAATTATGTCTTCTTGCACATACATGTTTATGTTTAATTATTTCAGTCATGGTTGACTCTTCATGACCCCATTTGGGATTTCTTGACAAAGATAGTGAAGTGGTTTGCCATTCCTTCATCAGTTCCTTTTTACAGATAAGGAAACTGAGGCAAACAGGGTTAAATGACTTGCCCAGGGTCACAAAGTTAGTAAGAGTTTGAAGCTAGATTTGAATTCAGTTCCTCCTGAATCTAGTCCTTATGCTCTATCCACTATACCACCTAGCTGTCCTGTACATACTTGGAGCTTACTGTATATTAATTAAATATAATCAAATCACTCTGACACATTGAAATTCCAAAAGGGATACAGAGCAGATCCTCGTGTAGTCAGGCATATTTTTAATCCAAGTACCTAATAAAATGCCAGGCATCCAAAGGGTGCTGAATAAATAGAAGCTGATGATGACCACGTCTGGTAGTGATATCAATAGAGTTGATAATGCAAGAATTTCTTAGGAAGAGGATAAGAGCTCTATGGCCAGCTGCTTCAGAATTTCTGCCTTTACTAGATAATAGGAATCATGGTGACTTGTTGGTCATTTTTAGCCTTTTTCACGAAAACTTATGTAATGTATGCTTCATGCCTACTTCTGAGATAGCATATGGAAATTATGGAATGAAACCAGTGAGAGCTAAAAGATAGCTACAGAAGTTGGAGGAGATTTATTGTCCAACAATAAAAAATGGAATGACTCATTGGTAGCAGAATTATTATTTAGAATCAACTTTTGTCATGTAAAGATCTCTTTTGAACATCAAATTTTTTTGGCCAATCAACAAACTAACATTTGTAATATTACTCTATTAGTTGAGAAAAGAAATGATAAATTTTCCATGAATTGACTGTCACATGAAATTTTATTCAGCATGACAGTTTCTGCACATATTTGAAAAATAGCACACACATATAAGAAATTGTTTATTCATATAAATATAGGATCATGGATTTCATGGATTTTGGAAGGGATCTCAGAAGGTGACCACCCACCTTCCTCATTTTATTAGTGATAAAATTGAGACAAAGAGAGGTTACATATATAATCTTGACAAACCTAGGATTTTTTTTAAAGTTCTATTGATGGGTTTTCAAATATTTATAGAGCATCCTCACTTCATGAGCGGTCTCTTGTAACACACACATTTATACACCATGTGCTTTAGCCTGATGTGATAGACCTTGATTGGCTCCCTTTCTGCTCTCACAGGAAGGATATAGCATATTCTATCTCATAAAAGACAAGATTTCAGATTAGTAATTTTCTTTGGCTATTGCTTTTCTGGTGACAGGATGTGATTTTAGGATGACCCTTCTCTACCCAGACATAATGGTGATGTGCTCTCTTCAGGTTCTATCTGGAGAATGGACTAACTAGGGCTTCCCTGTGATCTTTTGTATATTCCTTTACTTTAGAATAGAGCTTATAAGTATTCAAAGGTCATGGAGTGTCATTCTGGCAAAAATCAGTAGCACCTACCCAAGTACCAGTGAAACTGTGACTATAGCAGCAAAAGTAAGAGGGAGAAGTCCAAGAGAAGAGTGGGTATTGGAGAGAGAGAAGGGTCACTAGAAACTTGGGCTTTTATGGAACTGTGGTCAGTGAAGGTAAAACATAAAATGGCTAATTAACAGCATTTGCAAAATATGCTGCTAAACCAATGAGGTTTGAGTATTAGCTTCTTAATTGATTGTGTTAGACATTATTGATATTAAATTTTGTTCTAATCATTCTTTATCATATATCTTTTTATACTTAACATTCTCTTTTCTTTTCTTTTTCTTCTTCATCTTTTTTTTAGCATTCCCCTTTCTGAGAAGGAATTTTGAATGTTTCAAACGTGTTTCACATTTATACATTGAGTACCTTTTTAAACTCCTATAACTTTTGGGTAAACCCTTAACTTGAGCCAACAGTAACTTACTATACTTAGCAAATTTCTTTTGGGGTGGAGGTGACAAGTCAATGAATGTGAAAATGCAGTAGCTTCCTTCCCCTATTGAGAAGCCAGGCTTTCCACACAACCAATCCCTGAGCAAACTGAAATGGAATGCAAAGGACAGGAATTGGCACAAATCATTCCTTATTCCTTGTGACCTCAGCTGGGTTTTGCCTAGTTAACCACTGCTGTTAGATATATTACACACATATTTTTATATGTGTGTACATATAAATCTATTACGTTATAAATATCTATAAAGTTAAATATCTTCATTGTTCACAGCCAAAGATGACATCATTGACATTTTCTGAAAAGTATGAATGAAAAGTTTCAATGGTTCTGGTGTTTAGAATTTACAGGGTCTAACAGGTGGTACAGTGGAAATATGCCAGATTTTGAGTCTCAGAATATGAGTAAAGTCCTGGCTCTGCCACTTATATTACCTGTGTGAATTTAGACAAGTCATTTTATCTCTCCATCTCATTAGATGACCTCAAATATCTCTTCTACCTTTAAATGGTCCTGTGATTTGTAGCTCTCATTCTTTTCATCTGATAACCTATATTTATATATCTGTTGTAACATTCTCGATGGACTTGGTAGATTAAACTGAAAGGGTTAATGAGGCTGTGTATTTATAGAAGGGTGTGTGTGTGGACTTTTTCTGAAACAAACTAATGTTAGACATGAAATTGGTATTGCACATTAATACATACAGGCAGACATTTTTGCTGGATAAGCTGCTCTTGACAATATAGACTCTTGTGTGAATAGTCTATTTTTAGCTCCATAAAATTATCAATCTGAAAAAACCCTGGAAAGGAGGCAGGAGAGATCTATTTATCTTTTCCAAAGGGTCCTTCCATTGTACTATGTACAATACCCTGTATATAGTAGATACTTAATATAGATACTAAATATAGTAGATACTTAAATAGATGTTGACTTATTTAAGCAAGAAGATACCTAACATTCACATTTCCTTAAATCCAAGCCTTTGGCAGAAGGCAGGTTAGTGCAAGCTTTTGCTCTGTTCTCCAGGCCACAGTAAACTGACTATCTGCTGTCTTCCCATTGGTCATTTCAAAACTTTGCATCTGGCATTGCTATGCAAGGCAGGAAATCAGACAGCTTGACCCTGTTTTACCTTTCCTTTGGATGCTTATTCTATTATCACTGTTGGGTAGTCTTCTCCCCCCAATCCCCTCTGGTTAGCTTCCTTCCTCCCAGATCCCCATTCAAAAAGAACAATAATAGCAAGCTGCAGACTTGAAAATTAGGTTGCACATTTAGTTAACTCCCCATGGAATCAAACCAAGAGTTGGTTAAGGGTTCAGCTAGAAAAAAAAGTTTCTGTTGGCTTTGCAATGCTGAGTCACACTGTGAGGTATGGGCTTAGAGTGTATGAAAGCAGCAATGTTTTGGGCTCCAGATTTTACACAATGCATAACTCTAGCAAACATGTGTAGGAGTAATAACAAACCAGGCAAATTATAGGGGGCCTAAAGAGGGAATTCCACTACTGAGATGGCAAGCACTAAAGAGATGTGAGTTTGGTTAGACACATGCTTCATTCAGCCTGCTGACTTACACAGCCCCTTTCATGCGGAACCAGGGATGGAAAATGTGGGACCCAGACACAAAAATCAGCACAGGCAGGAAATTCCTCCTGTTATGGTTCTAATTAAAATGTTTCTTTTGTAGTTTGCCTCAGATTACTATAATAAAGGGGGAGACCTAGCTGAGATTGGAGGATAATTTTAGCTCAGTATTGTTGACATTTACACGACAAAGGACAAAAAGATATGTGAATGAGATGTGTCAGTATATATATGTGTGTATTTTAAAAAAATAGTGTGCCATACAACTTGTGGTGTATGACCCCACATAGGGTGTCATAATTGAATGTGAGAGTCACAAAATTATGATTTATAATCACTAAATTTTTGATTTATTTACCTATTGTATGTACATATATACCTGGGGTTACATAAAAATTTCTTGGACAAAAAGGGGTTGAGAGTGGGCAAAGTTTAAGAAACCCTGCATAACTCAGGGAGACTCAATGAACACTAGGTTCCCAATTAACTTATGTTAAATCTTGGAGAGCCTGACCCTGAGAGAATGGGATAGGGTCAGATTTCTCTCTCTCTCTCTCAGCTTCAATTCCAGAATAACTCCAAGGATATCTCTAAAACATATAATTCCAGTAGAGCTTATATCTTGAGTCTCCCTAAATAAGAGTAAAGGATCTTTTCTAGAAAATCCAATGTAGATTATTATTTTAAGGCATGGAGTATCTATTTTTTTCATCCACCATAGAAATATCACAAGATGTAAAAGACATAGATAATGCATCAGCAAATTAGAAAATATAACACATCTCAAATAACCCATTATGCTTATTTTCCTTCATGTAAAGCCCTTGTGGCACTACTGAATAGATATTCCTTATCCAAATTGGACTTGCACAGTTCCAGCAGCTTGGAATGTCCAGGTCTTCTGTTCAACCAAAGCATGATGATTTTCTTTTTTAAGTATTTCTGCTATAGGAAGATGTTGGCAATGGTCACCCTAGAAGCACCCAGTTAAGGAAATTTTTCTCTTTGTTTGCTACCTGAATCTCAAACACAGTTAAGGAAAATCTCTTTCTTCTTGTCTGCTACCTAAATCTTAATGCACGAGGCCACAGCCGCAATTAGAAAAGTTTATTTCTCTGAATCCATAGTCATGACTTGTACTCAGAAAAGGAAAGAAATGGAAAAAAAGCAGTTGGGGCTCATCTAGGCAGGAACATATGTCTTTTGATTTGCCCAGGATCACAAAGCTAATAGTGCCTGAACTTGGATTTGCCACCATTTTTTCTCATTATATCTTATTACTTCTTTATGATATAGAGCACTTTATTTTGTCCTTTTGGATCAGGGAAAGAATATTTGTATTAATAGGTCTGAGGAAATGAAATAAACATTAGAATCTAGGTCAGTTTATCTATCACCTTTTGATGCTAACCGAACTTTTCTCACACAAACTAATAGTGCACATAACTTTAGAAATACCTTTCCTTCAAGTAGTTAAGTTTTCCAGTTCATCAACTGATTAATAACTATGAAAATAAATTATGATTTATTTGTGATTTACTGGAGAGAGGATCTTTGAAGTTGGCCATAAGAAGAATTACAAGAAAGTAGAATCATAAAATGATATATAGAAAGGTAGCTTTTTTCTAGGGCTACCTCCTTAATGTAAGACTCACAAGGTTAATGTGTTGAGTCATTGAGAAGGCCATTTCACAGGTTCCACAAGTATCCTGTGGGTCCACATTCCTAAAACTAGACTTCACAAAGTTTTATTTAGCAGAGACACAGTTAGCTCAAAGCAAAAGCATTTGCTAAGATAGGAAAGTAAGAGCATTCCTCCCATAAACCTGGGGCAAACTCTTAGACTGACACATATAGCATCAGGGTGGGAGATTATGTTCAATCTTAGAGCATATTGTTTATGAATTATATGTGTAGGAAACACATGAAGCCAATATCTGACATTCTTACTCTGTTCAGGTGTTCTCATATTCTACAACAGATCACTCTCACCTTGAATCCGGGAACCTATTTCACTCCAAGCTTAGCTCCCAACTGTCAGGGGTAATCCTTTCTTCAATTCACAGTTGTCTGTCTTCTTTGTTACTAGTGGTTATGCTTCTTGAAGCAGCTTCCTGCTTCCTTCTCTTTGTGTGTATATATGTGTGTGTGTTTCTACTTTTTCCTAGTTGTCATGTTTCCTACTGGTTGGTAGGGGTGGGGGAAGGAACAATAATTTATTAAGTGCCTATTATGCATTGGGGACTGTGCTAAGCATTTTACAAATATTTTCCAATTTGATCCTTATGACTACCCAGGGAAATAGGTATTATCTATCTTCACTAGCCCCTTTGTAAGATTACTGATCTATGGGAGGAAGAAAAGAGTCTTCTCTTAAACCCTGTGAATGATAGAGGTACAGGGGTCATATTTGATATAACTTCTTACTGCCTTAATCTTTCCAGAATGGACATACTTATCCTTTTAAAGATCTGTAGAGTATCTTTTTAAAGGTTAGGTGTCTTTCTAGTCCATCAAGTTTCTTCAGCTTCTGAAATA
Source organism: Myrmecobius fasciatus (assembly GCA_023553655.1). Taxonomy (NCBI): domain Eukaryota; kingdom Metazoa; phylum Chordata; class Mammalia; order Dasyuromorphia; family Myrmecobiidae; genus Myrmecobius; species Myrmecobius fasciatus. Next base: position 10,509 of record JAJPUD010010409.1, read on the forward strand.
TTTTTTTCCCATCAAAAAACCAACATATTAACAATGTTTTTATTTGTCCCTTACATTCTATTATATCAATTGAACTGGGGGTGATGATGGGGAACCAATCTTATCTTCCCATAAATTGGAAAGGAGAAGTGAATCCTTTTAATGTGTATATAGTGGTAGAGTTGAGAAACTACCCTCATAGTCAATAAAAATTGTGTTAAAGTCCTCCTGCCTTTCACAAAATTAGTTGTATGAACATAAGCTAGACACTTGGCTTCTGAGTAAGCCAGGCTACTACAATTGTAAGTTATATATAAGTTGCTGATTTGAAGGAGAGCATTTTCATAACAGAAGTTCCCCATAGCATTTTGGTGGAATTGAGAAATAGTGTGTTATAATGGATACCTAAGCTTTGGAGTCAGGAACACCTGAGTTCAAGTCCTACCTTTCATAGTACTAATTGTTTGAATAAAAGTAAGTCACTGAGCCACAGAGCAGCTCAAGTGATTAAGAATGAGTTGTACACTTAACAACTACTTTTATGGAGGGATGTTCCTTATCATAATTTACTTATATTAATGAAATCATAGGTCTGGAGCCTCATTGCTTCCTTCTTTTCCAAAAATGGATGGTGGCATTTTTGTTACTCCTTTCTTTTAGTTCTTTAGATTCTGATGTCCACCATCCAAGTCCTATATTATCGTCTTGATTCAAGAATCTTTTCTTTAATGGGGTCATAAAATCTTAACCATTGCATATTCAGTCATCTATCCCTCCATTTTTACTGGCAGAGAGTAAGAGATAATAGTCCCGATAATTGCTGATAATTGTCTAGAACTTTATACTAGGCACTTTTCAAAGCACTCTTATTAATATTATCTCATTTGGGTCTTTACAACAACTTTTTGAGGCAAAGCAAATATAGTTTATTTGTAGCTTACATATGAGAAAACTAAGACAGAAAGCTGGGTGACATGGCCAAGTCAGTTATAAAAATATGATACTCAGATATCTTCCCAACTAGTCCTGGACTCTATCATTCTGATCTATCTTTTTTTTTTTTAAAGTCATCATCAAGAGAATTCATCTTTCTGAGGCTCAGTTTCCTCAACTACATGATAAGAGGTTTGGATTAAATAATTTCTATAGTCCCTTCTAGCTCTGACATTTTTTCTTTCTATGATACTCTACTTCTATCCAAGGTGAAACAGTTGTACAATAGATATAGCACAAACTATTATTTTTGGCTTTTTATTGTTTTATTTACCTAATTATCATTTCTATCTTCTTATCACTTTTAGGTGCCTGTATTCAGTGATAGAATATATATATATGCATATATATGTGTGTATATGTGTGTGTGTGTGTATATGTATGTTAAAGAATTTATAGCTGGAAGGGGTCTTATAGATCAGCTAAACCCATTCTCTCTTTCTCCTCCTACTTTCAATTTAAAAATGAAGAAAGTGTTGGAAATGTGAAATTTCTTGCCCAAGGTTACATTGTCAGTATGTAGGACAATAAGGATTCAGACATAGGTTTGTTGTTGTTGTTCAGTAGTTTCACTTGGGTTCAACTCTTTGTGACCCCATTTGGGGTTTTCTTGGCAAAAATATTGGAGTGTTTGCCATTTCCTTCTCCAGTTCATTTTACAGATGAGGAAATGGAAGCACACAGGGTTAAGTGACTTACTCAGGCTCACAGAGCTAGTAAGTATCTGTACCTAGATTTGAACTTGGGTCTTCCTGACTTCAGGTTTTGGTGGTTTGTCCACTGAGCCACCTATTTGCCAAGACATGGTTGTCAGACTCCAAATCCAGTGTTCATTCCATTACACCATGATGCTTTGACCACTGGTTCCTAGGAACATAGATTAGAGTCAGCAGGCTATATAAACATCCTTATTTTTCAGATAAGGAAATCAAAGCCCTTAGTAATTGAGTGAGATGTATGAGCTATGTTGAGTTGCTTGCTGTCTTGGGGAGGGGGAAAATAAGGGAGGGAGGGAGAAAAGGCTTGGAACACAGAATCTTGCAAGAATGAATGTTGAGAACTATCTTTACATATTTTCAGAAAAGTGGAATACTATTGAGAAAAAATAAATTAAAAAAAAGCAAAAAGAAGTTAAATAAGAATCACTTAGATGGTAAGAAGTAGAGCCAGAATTTGAAACCAGGTCCTCTGACTCTAAATCTCTAATTCTTTCCATTCATCATATTGCTTTGAGAAATTAATGTATAAATCTGTAAGCCAATATTGATATATTATGTATGAATGAATGGATAAAAATGAACTACCACCCAGACATCTGTCAAATATCTAACAGACATCAAAATAAATATTTTCTTTTCAATGTAGAGCTGTTACCAGTAATTTTGGCATCATGGACAAATTTCACAAAATGTGCCAAGTTGCAAGCAGCATGAAAATTATGCTCAAATTCACTTTTTAAGATAAATCTAGTTCATGGCAGAAGAAAAGTTCTTGGGACACCAGGTTCTATGAGCAGAGATCCTGAGGTCTAGGGAAAAGCATAGTATTCTGTATAGCTTCCTATTTTGATTAACTATTTTCTTATTAATTAGATGCTAAACTCATTCATTTGTAAATGTGAGCATCCTGGAGGAAAACTGGGCTTTCCTCATTTTAGTCATCACTCTGTGTAGATACAAGTGGCAAATTGAGGCAATGTCGATGGAAGGGAAACCATGGCTAGTTCATCAAGAAAGACTTTTTGGAAGAAATTCTTAAGTAATAGGAAGTAGGAGTTGACAAGTTGTAAGAAAAAAGCATATATGTATTTATTAGTGAGATGAAAAACGAAAGTGATGACTAAATAGTCAAGAATAAGAAAGCCTAAATAGTCTTGGTGAAGGGCTTCAAAGGATGTGAGGAGACAATGTGATTCTGAAGCTCAGGCATCACCAACAGTATTGAGAAAAAGGAGCTACTTTTCATATTCTGAAAGACTTGAGATTACCTCTTAGAAGTTCCCACAGTCACCTTACTGTCTTGGTAAGGAGAAGTCAAATCAATATTTAGTTCCAGGAAAGGCTTGGTAGGAGAGGATTCTGGGCATTCCATTTATTTGCAGAAAGGGAGGTCATTCAGTGACCTATTGTGATGGGGGTAATGGGCTTCTTTTTTGTTCATACTTTGCATTTCTTTATTTCTGTACAGGTAGTGTAGGTGGTACAGTGGATAAAATGGTGAGCCTGAAGTCAGGAAGACTCATTCTTATGAATTCAAATCTGACTTCAGACACTTATTAGCTGTGCGATCTTGAGCAATTCACTTAACTCAATTCCTCATCAATAAAATAAACTGGAAAAGGAAATGATGAAATTACTCCAGTATCTTTGCCCAGAAAACCCCAAATGGGGTCATAAAGAGTGGGACATGACTGAGCAACAGATAGTGTACTTCCAGTAGAATGGAAGCTCCAAGAAGAGTAAAAATTGTTTCATTTTTGTCTTTCCAGCATAATAATTTATGCACAGTAGCTGCTTAATGAATATTAGTTGAATTGAATAAAATAAAACTTCTAGGTCTATCAGGAATGGCTATCATTGATGACCTTTTGGGAGAATCTCTGTAGTAGTCAGTCTGCACCAACCCTCCCTCTGCATATCTGAAAAAAAAATCCCAAGAACAACAAAAAACAACAAAAACCCCCAATAAGAGTTCTGATTACAGGCAATGAAGAAGAATATCCAGTTGGAAAACTTAAATGCAAAATGAGTCTTTAATCAAGTTATAAGAAAATCTTTTCTTCCTCCATATGTCAGGGTAGTTTTAAAATGTTCATGAAACATTAGAGCATTATGTTTCACCATCAATTGAGCTCTGACTAAAGAGGGAACTGCCACTTTTTGGATCATCAACCTCATTTCCTGTGGAATTAGATTTTTTCCCCTCTAATGCCTCCTGTTTAGGTACCATCCAAAGTGAAATGAGGGGTGACAAGTTCATTACTTAGAACAGCATAAGTGAAGGTCATCAAAATACTGAGCCATGTTCTGCAAAAACTTGAGTATTCTCTGGAAAAACAAGCTCTCCAGGACATGCAAATGGGGAGGAAGGAAAAGCAGTTAGTTCTTAGAAGAGACCAGAAATAGCATAACTGGGATAGAGAGACTGGGGAAGTTGTCCATGTGGGAAGAAAGCACAATAATGACAAACCACAGATGTGTACCATGTGGGCTGACAAAAAATGTGATTGTGCTGAGTAGGACAACATTTTTGAATCCATGCCATAGGTCCTATGTGCAACTGCTCTGGATTTAGGGATTTTTCCTGGTAGAGTTAAGGAGGTATTTAGATAAATAGCCTTGATAGGGTAGGAGACTCTCCAAAGTTAAGCTTACACTTGGCCACTGAAGCAAACTGGAATTATGAATTTCAATCTGCAGTTATCTGAGCCAGTCTGCACAGGCCCAAGATTGGCATGAATCAGCACACTTGCAGTTAATTCTATCATCTGTAATGAACCAGAAATACCAGTTTGTACAATCTGGGAATTGGTGTGCTTAAATAGTTTCAAACCAGAACTTGTAATCATAGGACCCTAGATTGTAAAGCTGGAAGGGTTGTCTAGTTCATCCACCCTGCCCTTCCTTTAGGAAAATGAAGACCGAAGAGATCAAGTTAAGTAAGTTGCTCAAGGTCACAGGTAGTAACTAGAAGTGGGCTTTAAATTCTTATCAGTTTTCTGACTTCAGATCCAACATTCTTTCCATCATAATTGCTGAATGGTTTGCTTTGGTGGCTTCATGGGGAGCCAGCCCAGGAAGAGAAAAGAACAATATTGACAGCATTGATTTTTGCATATAACAATAGCTGATTATCATAGAGCATTTTAGAGTATTATCTCAATTGATCTTTACAACAACACTTTAAGGAGGAGACTACAAGTATTATTAGTCCTGTTTTTTATGGTTGAAAAAACTGAGCCTCAGAGAGATGAAATGCCTTGCCCCAGGATTGTGGAAAAACTGGGACCTGAACCTAGATCTCCTTTCAGAGAGAAAGCCAGTGCTTTCTCTACAAAACAGCTATTTCCCCATTTAGGCCTGTGTTTAAAGTTGGAGAATCATCACAATGATTTATGATTATTGAAAGTAAGTCTTTGTTTTCTGTCTATATAATGAACCACATAAAATGCTAGATCTCGTTCACAATCAGATCATTAATCAGAAAGACACTCTTTTCAGGACATAAACAACAAATGATAAGGCTAATGTATCATAGCACTTCAGATTTAAAGTTGGAAGGGACTGAAGGCTTAATCTAGTACAACCCCTTCATTTTATAAACGAGGAAACCAAGGTTGAGATGGGTCAAGTGAATTGCCCAAGTATACCAAAGTTACAGTAAATGGTGGAAAAAATTATGAGAAATTTTTAATAGAATCAAAATGAGAATCCATCAGTGTAATCCACTAAGGAATTTTAAATAGTAATTTGATACAGTAACTAATTCTGTTTTTAACTGTACATAGTCAGGATCAATTTTCTAATCTTAATTTCTTTTTTTTTTAAATTCAAAGTAAAACCAAACCTGGTTTCCTTTCAATGATCCAAGATTAGTTGCTAAATTTTCTTCTCTAATTTCAGCTGAAGTTGAAATCCATTTTTAAATTAGTACAAGCAAGCCTAATTTTCAAGACACATTTATGTATGAAATTTTAAGCAGTAAGGGGGCCTTAAAGTTCTTAAATTCTATGACTCTATGACTATGACTAGCTGGATAGATCTGAGAAATGAAGTCTATCCTATTTTATTTTTTCACATGGATGTATCAGGAGCAGTAGAACCAATGTCAACTGCTTCCAGAATACCCTGGTCTGTAAGCTTCTAAGCACAAAAGCTGATCTGTGGGGAGAAGGAAAAATTTTCTGGGGCCACATGCAGCTGCTGCTAGTTTGTGCCAGAACTTTTGCCATCTTGACGGTAGTCCAAACCTAGGCTATCAGTCATTCATTTGGGGGCAAAGAGAAGCAGGTGTTCCTGAAGGACCTTTTCATTCTTATTCACCCTCCCCTTGCATTGAGAACAGCTCATGGTAGGAGTGCTCTGAGGTATGGTTAGAGTCAGATGACCATTTCCATCCCAGCAGCCATCCTCTTTGATCCTGAAAGGGTGGGATTCTATAAGACTGTCAGATAGTATGCTTTTTAAAAGAGCTAAAGGAGTTTTCAGCATAATTAATTATTTCAGTATGTCCTCATTTAAGAGTGCAGCTCTTTCATTGTAGGAATATACACATCCAAATGCATTGTTTTCAATTTTAAGACTACAGCCACAATCCATGGATGCATCTCTATGTGGATTACACCTTCCCTATACTTAAAAACCAAATATTGTTTTCTTCTTCTCCAGATATTAATGATATTGAAAGTGTTTCCTTTAAGGGACTACAACTGTTTAAGAATTTGAATTAAAGAAAAATGGTCAAACTGATAAAAGGAATATTTGTCTCTTGTTTATTTACACTTAGAAAACCCAAACTGTCATACTTTGATAGATCTGTGATTTTATGGGTGTGGTGTACTGCTGATGAGAATACAAACCATTCCATGGCTTCTCATCAGTGTCTTGCCATGATAAAAAATAAAGATACCTTTTATATTACCACAATAGATACTTCATTCAAAATATTAAATAAATTCCATTACAAATTATATTTGCAGGGTGTAGGGAGAGAGGGTAGAGAGACCAGCAAATAAAAAAAGAAAAAAACAAACTCCAGTTAGTTTAATGATTGTTAACAGAAAGGAGCAATGTGTCCTTTGCCTTTGATTGTTACTAATATATGATTGCATAGTACTAATGATAAGCATAGTATTAATATTATCTATTGTACTTGTCTTTCTATGCTGACTTCATGTTACTGTACTCATTATGAGCATCATGGGGGGGGCTTTGCTTTCTATTCTGTGCTTCATTTCATACAAGTCTTTGTATATTTTTCTATATTCCTTATATTTGCCATTCCTTATAGAACTTTCCATTTAATTCATGTACTATAATTTGTTCAGCTACTTTCAAATTATTAGAATTAGGATAGGAAAATATTTTGTTTCCAGACATTTTTTATCACAAAAAATGTTAGTACAAACATTTTTGTACAGATGTCTCTTTTCCTGATGTCAGTGACTTCCAGTAGTAAAGTCTTTAGGTCAGAGGATGTGAAGAATTTAGCAACTTTTCTTGCATAATAACAAATTGTTTTTCAGAACATTTGAACAAATCCACAATTCCACTAATAGTAAATTAGTGTGGCTGTCTTTCCCCCATCTTTTAAAGTCCAAACTTTAAGGTTATTTTAATTCGAGAATTTCTGTGGCCAAAAAACTGATCCCTTTTTGGCTAATCTGGTGATAAACTCTAGAAATTTAGCTAGATTGGTCCTTAGAGTAACTTTTCTTTCTTTCTTTCTTTTTTAAAGAACATTTTATTTTTTCAATTACATGTAAACATTAACTTTTTTACATGGATATTAATAGTTTTTATTTATTCTTTTGGAAACTTCATAATCATTGACCATTGTATTTTCATTTTGGAGAATTACTCAATCTTATATATTTGTGCTAATTCCTTATAGATTTTGGAGGCCTTTTACCAGATATTTAACTTATAAGTTTCCCTCCAAATTCATATCTTTTACTCTGCTTTAGTGATTACCCTGTAGTTCTCAATTGATTTTATTTATGCAAAAAGCTTTTAATTGTAAATATTTGAGATAGCTTATTTTGTGGTTTTTAAACGATCTCTTCTATCACTTGTCTTTTATGAAATTTTACCTTATCTACAATCATGGAAGAAAAAAACCTTTCATTCATCTCTACCTGTTTTTTTTTAATCGTGTGATTTTATGTTTAGTTTGCTTGTTCATTTGACATTTGTGTAAGAAATTTTAGAAAGGTGGTAAGTTATTTTTCATTTTGTCTTTGTATCCTTAGGACCTAGAAAAATGATTGCACATAGTAATGTAATAAATTCTCCTTGAATTGAACTGATGTACTTCTGCTTGTCAATGAAATTTTAAAAATGTGTCACTTAGATCCCAAAGCAATAATCCAGCTTTATCTGACAGGGGCAGAGTATGGTAATGTTAAAAACTCCTTTTTTCTGGACACTATGCTTGTATTAAAATTGCCTGAGATCCCATTTCTCCTCTTCTGATTCCATAGAGATGATCTTGAAAGTTATACTGATGAAGTTCAAGCTTTGGCAAATCTTTCCTTTTAAGCTGAAAAAGATTCAAGTATAAGTTCAGCGATGCAATTTGATACATACCTGTTGTCTGAGGACCAACCTTGATAAATTTCCAAGGCTTATCATCAAAGATTAGCCAAAAGGGGGTGTATTTTTTGGCCACAGAAACTGATGAGGTATGCATTGTGGTAAAAAAATCCCCACATATGCAATCCTGAATCCTTGAACTTTGAGATTACATCAGCTTTTTTGGCCATCTTGTCATAGTATTGACACATAGTAAATTTGATGACCCCTTTCCCATAAGCTGTTTAGCAACATTTCTTATTCTGTATATGTGCAGCTGATCCTTTGAACCCTAGTTTAGGAATTTACATTAAATTTCACCTCAGTTTGTTTCATTCTTCTAGTCTATTGTCTTTTATGATTTTTTGCCATCTAATACATCATCTATCAATTTGATAATCATGCCATAACAATTGAAAATATTTTTCTTAAATCACAGATCTGATCATGTCACCCTCTTATTCAATAAACTCTGGTTTTTCCCTGTTATTGTTTATCCTTTAGTTCAAAGAGGTCCAATGACATCATTCCATGACATCATTATTTGAATTGGATTTAAGTGAGACAGAGTTGCACAAACTTGTCAGCCTTACTATCTCTTACATAGTGATTGAAGTCCAATGGAAAGACAAAAAGTCAAGATGACTGGTGATAGTCCAAGATGCATGGGATGACCTTGGTGTCTTTGGTGTTTGACCAAGCTCTAAGTGTTCCACAGTGCCTGCTTCAGCCTCATGGCTTTTGGAAAAAATTTTTCTCACTCATCTGTTCTGCTGGGAGGAGTTTTCACAGCCTTGGTTGGAGTGGGCATCTCCCTAACTCATTGAAGGGTTTGAGGTCTGTTAGTTATTCTCAATTTAGTTTAACCTATTTGCCAAGATAATTTTCTAGGGTATATGGAGTGTTCAGGAGGATTATCATATTTTGTGTAAAAGTTTGTTCAGCTCTTCTCAGGGCTGCTCATCCACCTTTGGTATCCACCTCTACCAAACTTTCACCTGTGGTTCCAAGAAACTATAGCATGCCTTTGTTTGACATTCACAATTCTTGACAAACCGACTTTTTTCAGTATTCTTACACATTACTTTGTTCCATGTACTCTGTGATTCATTCATACTGGACTACTCACTGTTTTGCATCCATAGTGCTCCATCTTCAGTCTCTTTGCCTTTGCCCAAACTGTCTCCTATGCCTGGAATGCATTTCCTGCTCATCAATATCTCTTGGAATGTAATGTTTTCCTTTAAGACTTAAGCTTAAGTGCCACCTTCTACTACTGTGCATCTTTCCTAATCCTCCCATTTGCTAATGCACTTCTTCCCCAAACTATCATATATTCATTTTGTATATATTATGTATTTCTCACTTGGCTGCACTACTCTGACTTCTCCACCATACCAGAGGAAAGTCAGTATGGGAATAACCTTCCTTCAGGGTGTACTGAATCATTAATTATCACTTTTGGGATCATATTGTTCAGAGGTCTTGGTGGTTAAGTTGACTATAAAGTCTATGTGAGTCAATATTTGCTTATCTTTTTTATAACACAATAATATTCTATCACAATCATATACCACAACTTGTTCAGACATTCCACAATTGATGGGAATTTCCTCAATTTCCAATTCTTTGTGACCACAGAAAGAGCTATTATAAATATTTTTGTACATGTAGACCTTTTCCCTTTTCTTTAATCTCTTTGGGTCTTTGGGTCAGTAAGAGCTAGTGGTGGCATTGCTGGGTCCAAGGTATTATACACAGTTTTATAGTCTTTTGGGTGATAAATTATTCTCCTATAGGTTGAATCAATTCATAATTCCACCAATAGTGCATTTACATCTCAATGTCCCTACATCATTTCTAGCATTTGTTGTTTTCTTTTTCTGTCATATTAATCAATCTTATAGGTATGAAGTAGTAGCTCAAATTGCTTTAATTTGCATTTCTCTAATCGATAGTGATTTAGAGCTTTTTTATGTAACTATAGCTTCCCCCCCCCTTAAAAACTGCCTGTTCATATCCTTTGACCATGTATTAACTGGGTGAATGACTTGTCTTGTATATTTGACTCAGTTCCCTATATACTGGGAAATGTGACCTTTATCAAAGAAACCTGTTGTAAAATTCCCCCCCCCAATTTCTTGTTTTCCTTTGAATTTTGGCTACATTGATTTTGTTTGGGCAAAAATCTTTTAATTTCATGTAATCAAAATTATGAATTTTACTTTATTGGTCATAAACCATTCTCTTATCCATAGATCCGCTAGGCAAATATTTCCATGTTACTCTAACTTACTTATGGTATTACTTTGTATGTCTAAATCATTTACTCATGATTTGACACACATTATTAAATGCTGGTTTGTGTTTAATTTCTATCACACTGATTTCCAGCTTGCCCAGCAATTCTGTCAAGTTTTTGCACCTAAAACTTGGATCTTTGGGTTAATCAAATACTAAATTACTATGGTCATTTGTTGCTGTGTATTACATATTTAATCTATTCCACTGATCTGTTTCTTAGGTAGTACCAGATCACTTTGATGATTAGCACTTTATAATATAGTTTGAAATCTAGTATTGCTAAAATGCCTTCCTTCACACTTTTTAAAATTGATTCCCTTGATGCTTTTAACCTTTTGTTCTTTCAGATGACTTTTGCTGTTAATTTTTTCTAGCTCTATAAAATAAGTTTTTGATAGTTTGATTAGTATGGCATAAATAAGTAAATTAATTTAGGTAGAATTGTCATTTTTAGTTTGTTGATGGTCCCTAGTTTTGGGAAGGATAATGATAAAATGGAAACTTTACAAGCAGAACAACCAGGGTATTGAAAAACCTCAATTTCATGCCAAAAGAAGATTGGTTTGAGGCCTTGATGGGCTTGTAAGAAATTTTTAGGTATTTGAAAGGTTGCCATTTACCTGTTTCATTTGGACCCAGAGGTCAGAAATGGGAATAATGAGTGGTAATTGTAAAGAAGTAAATTTAGACTTGAATATAAAGAAAAACTTCCAAGATAGTTTCCTTCCTAAAGAGGAAATCCTCAGGAGGTAGAAATTTTCCTCCCATTTTGATGCCTTCAAAAGAAGACTAGATGACTACTTGTCTATTTTATTGTAAAGGAGTTGATTATTGTCCTTCATTCTAGAAAAGGACCAAAATGACATCAGTTACAATTAAAGTCAAGTTACAGTGTGTTTGACTGTGGAGACTGATTCTTTTGGGGGTATGTGTTGGACTGGATGGTTGCTGAGGTCTCTGTGATTTCTACATCATCCTGCATATACTTATTCACCTGTGTGAATTTTCTTCTCACATTCTAGACTGTAATTTTTAAATGAGAAACACTCAAATTTCTCTCAGAATCTAGAGATACTATGTCTATCTTCCCCTAATCTTTGCTCTAGTAACCATTTCAAAAAAAGAAAATGTTGATAATCTGGTATGACCTATTCTTGACCAACCCATGCTGACTTACTGATTACTGCTTTCCTTTAAAAGTACATCTCTTTCCCACATGTGCAAAAATGTTTGTGGCAGCCCTTCTTGTAGTGGCTAGAAACTGGAAACTGAATGGATGCCCATCAATTGGAGAATAGCTGAATAAATTATGGTATATGAATGTCATGGAATATTATTGTTCTGTAAGAAATGACCAGGGGATGATTTCAGAGAGGCCTGGAGAAACTTGCATGAACTGATGCTAAGTAAAATGAGCAGAACCAGGAGATCATTATACATGGCAACAACAAGACTATATGATGATCAATTCTGATCGACATGGTTCTCTTCAACAATGAGATGTTTCAAACTAGTTCCAATTGTTCAGTGATAAAGAAAGCCACATACATCCAAGGAGAGGTCTCTGGGATCTGAGTGTGGACTACAACATAGCATTTTCACTCTCTCTGTTGGTGTTTGCTTGCATTTTGTTTTCCTTCTCAGGTTTTTTTTTTCTTGTGGATCCAATTTTTCTTATACAGCAAGATAACTGTATATACATATATGTGTGTATATATATATGATTTGTCATATATTTTAACATAATTAACATGTATTTGACTTCCTGCCATCTAGGGGAAGTGGTGGGGGGAAAGGAGGGAAAATTTGTAACAGAAGGCTTTGCAAGGGTTAATGTTAAAAAATTATCCATGTATATGTTTTGCAAATAAAAAGCTTTAATAAGAAAAAATAAAAGTATATCCCTTTAATAATTTTGCTAGGAATAAAAACTCATCTTGACCATCAATGGCTTGATGAAATAACTTTCTTATGCCTTTTAAATACAGATTTCAGAACACCATTAGTTTGGCATACTATCTCCATTTTTCAACAGTACAGTGACTTGTTAAGATTTTTTTTTAGTACTATGGGGTATTGCTCATCTTGGACAAGTCATTTTAATTCACTGAGGATGGTATAGAGATCTCAATCTACAGATAAGTTTCTTTGGAAAAGGAAATAGAAATTAAGAAAGAATTGTGTGATTCTGTCTTTTATCCTTCTCATTTATCTATTCCTATCTTCCCTTTCCTTAATTTTCTTTTTGTCCTTAATTTAGCAAAAAAGAGCACTTTTTCATGTCTTTAGCCTTTATAGAAAGCCTCAGGTTTTCTTGATCATTAGTGTTTTTGACATTTGTAGAGAACTGTGACAGTTTGTTTTTTACCCCATTCATCCTCTTCCATGCTTACCTTTAAAATTCTGGGATTTGTCAGTATTCCTTGTACATACGTACTGATCTTTTAAGATAGTTCCTCTTTTGCTTCCTGATTGTAATAATTTTTGTTTGCATCAACAGGATTTTATTAATGACGTGTTCTCTTCCTCCAAGATTCTTATCATTTCTACTTTGGCAATCAATTCCTTCTCCCTTCTCTCTGTTCTTTCCTCATTAGTTAGTTAGCTCCAGAATAGTATTTCTCCTTATGGAGGTAAGTCAAAGAATTTATCAGTTGTTCTGTTTTTTGTTTTTGTTTTTAGCAAAGGGTGGGCTGCAACACATGTCCTGATAGCTGGAGTCGCCTGTCACTGCTATGTCCTGATTCTTTGCTGTTTTTATGATCTGCTTCTGAGAACTCATGATACATGTCCTATTCTGGTCAGGTGTTATATAATACGTGCTATTATAATATTTCTCTTTCTGTACATTCATTGAGCCTCACACATATATGAGCTCTATGCTTTCCCCCAAGGTTCAAGCTTGGTGAATTTGCATTAAATTTTCCTCATTGATTAAGAATTACTTTTCATTGATTTCATTGATTACTTTACATTGATTAAGAACTACTTTTCAGGTCTATGTAAAGAATAGAATTGGCAAGAGTTTGGGAGAAAAGAGTTACTTTTCTGGCTTCTGGCTTCTAGCGAGAACACACTAAGGTCCTAACTCTCTTCAGGGAAAGGGAGAGAAAAAAAAGGCTTTGGAAAAAAGTAGATATGTAAGAAAGCTGGTACCTCAACATATTTCTAATTTCCAGCTTTCCACAATAAAAACTTTTGGGAATTTCTCCTTGTGTTGGTTCAGAAACTTTCTCAATCAAGCTGACATGTTTCAACTCTCCTACCAGGACCGTCCTTAAACTCTGCATATTGTCTAATATGTTTCAATTTGTATAACATCTTTGATTTGTTTGCTATCATCTTGGGTAAATGAATCCATTTGCAGTTCTTCACTAGTTGTGATGGTCTTTGGGTAATTAGTATTTGGGAAGTTAAGCCTTTGGATGTAACTTAGAGCACTTCTCCCCTTTAAGAGATAGTGATCAGGAAGGTAGATTGCATCTGAAAATCATTTGCTTTAGATAAAGAATGTTTAAGGAAAAAATTTTTCTAGTGTGATATCTGCTCTCTGAAGAGAACATAGTTGACCAGTCTTGTGATTTTCCTACTCCCTTTTTAGAAAGGAAACAAAACATCACTTGGAGAAGTAAAGGGAAAATTCTAGAGATATCTAGATGTATCTCATTGTAAGTCACATTTAGACAAAGCAATGTGGACATACACACGATTTATGTGGGTAACATACACATACTCTACACATGGAAAATATTAAATATATCCATCCTAAGTGGTTGTGATCAGGTAAACATTTCAGTGATAACAGTGATAATTTTGTAGTAACAGATAACATATTTGATATACTTCTCAGCTTCTATTTTCTTTCCTCCCAGGCATACCCTGTTTGAATGGTGACATCTCTTCTCTTAACTCAAGAAATGGTAAAAATAACCAGAAATATTTGACTGGTGATTTTCCACCTTCCTCTTGCCTTAAAGAAAGAAAATTATTCTACAGTAAATGGTCATGGAAACTGTTTGCTTTGGATGGGTTTGTCCTGCAAGGAGTGAAGAGAGCCCTCATATTCTGTTTTCTTGCCAGTGTGGAATTTTTTTTCCTTATTTGCCAAGGCCTTCTTATTTCCAGTAATGAAGTTCGGTTGGTGAAATAGATTTAGCTACGAGCAAGTATGGCAAGGACCTAGGAAAAGATTAGTTTGAAAACACTGTAACTGTAACTTTAATGGGTAATTTATGCTAATCACTTAGATGCTATGCATTATAATCTTCTCTAATTTATTATTTCCTTACTCTATCCCTCTTTGTATCTAAAGGAGAAGTTATCATACATGAGGGTACTTCATGCATTCTTAAGTGCCCTTTCTTATCTTTGCAACCCCTATGCCCATTATGCAGGGGTGGGAAGTGTCATGTGTAGTTTGGCATAGACCTGGACATACTAGGTCCCTGAGTTATAAAAGAGGGCATGATCAGGGTATAATGAGCATATAGCTGGGTGTGGCTGAAGGAAACCAATTGGCAGAAATTCTTGCTTCGACTCACTACACTTCTGGATTTCTCTGGAGAGAAGGAAGGAGGAGACTATTTTCCCCCCTTCCCTTTCTGGGAATCTATACATGTAGTCTGACTGTAGAAAATATTATTTCTCTTTAGACATATGGCTGGAAAAGAGAATCATAAGGGAATGAGAATGTGTGAAGAAGAGACTATTCTTCATTCAGCATATGGATGTGTAAACAAGAGGAGAATAAATTTATTGAATGTTCAGCTATGCAAAGACTATGCAGGGGGGTCATAGTGGCTTTTGTCAGTGTCATGATCACTGACAAACACCACCAAAAGAATAGAGAAGGGCTCCAAAGGTGGGATCTTATTGGTGAAAATCACTGTGAAATATTTTTTATGCCTTCTTTTCATTGTTTTGTTTACTTAGATTTGGAGAAGTGCAAGGGAAGAGAATTGTTTGTTGGAGAGTCAGAAAGGGGAAAAAATAGAAGAACTATTCTGGTTCTTTTGTTTTGGGGAATCTGAGTAAAGAAAATTATCCGTTTTTTTCTTTCTAGCTTAAAGACTTATTCATAATACCCTATAAAAGAAATTGTTCAAGAACATACTTCTTCCCTGTATTTCTAGGATCAGATCCTTTTCACAACTTTCTATGCGAATACTACCCTGGGATAATTGGGACTAGTTGGCACGTCAAAGAGTCAATTGTCAATTTTTCAACACAAGCATTTATATATCAGAAATTTATATGTTATAAATCAGAGATTGATTTGTTGTTGATTGTTTAGGTTTAAGAAAGCAATAGAGGAAATGTTAACAATGCAGGTTAAAGTGAAATGTATGTCCTGCACACATTTTTTGGGGAAAGAGATGATTGTTAAATATTTACTAGCATTCCCCTAATACTATCCTTGGTCCTCTTTATAATGAGTTCTAACTAACTTCTAAACCTTGGCTCCCAGTATGTAATGGAGAACATTTTTATTTACTGGGTCAAAAGATTCCATAGGTTCAGAGATCTGCTATAGGCCAATATCTAATTATTTGTCCTCCCTTTTCTCCTACTGCCACTATCTCTGGTTACCTTGGCTCCAGAATCTGTTCTCTTTTCTCTTCTCACACTCCCTTTCACAGTTGTGCAATGGTAGAGATTGTTTTAAAAAAAATGTTAAATTAAATTCAGAAATAATATATGAGTAAAGGGAATTAGAATTACATGTAAAAGAATTTACTCGGAATAGACTAAAAATCTACCAGATTTACTACTCCATTATAATAAACTAAAAAAAAATCACACTTGATTTCCTACCCCAAATTCCAGTATTCTGCTCCACTCTGGTATAAAGTGAGAAGAATCCAAAGAGATAATAGTTGTAAAATGCTCAACACAGTGCCTGGCACATAGTAAGTGCCCAATAAATCTTTTTTTTCCTTCCTTCTTTCCTAGAATACAGTGATAATGTATTGATAATGAATCTGGAATTCATTTATCTATAATAGTATCCTGAAATCTATCTTTAGTCAATCAGGAAACCTCCTGATCTCTTCCAGACTTTTGGGTAGCTCTCTCCCACATTTTTTACTATAGCTTTTAACATAGTTACATTCTCCTATATCTTGGGTTGGGGAAGTTCAAGGGACAAAGGAATAGGAAAGAAAAAGAGACCTCATATTTGATCTTATAGATAGTTTTAAGGGAACTTTTCTTTCACCAACCCTCATCCTAGGAAGCCCATAATACAATCACAAAATGTTATTGAGGTATTAAATTAACTGTAAAAATATTTACCCTCACCATTATGAGAGACAGAAAATCTATTGGGTTGAAACAGAAGAGAGCAACACAATAATTTCAACAAACTAGTCATGTATTTGGAGGCTTTACAAATTTAAGCCCTGAAGAGTTTGAGGAAGTGTACAGTTATCCCTTCCATATTGTGGGAGGTAAGGCATTTGGTGTTCTGCAATCTGGAAAATCTGTGTAAATTTTTTTGGCCCTCTCTTCATGCCAGAGAAGAACTTTGAATTTTTTATTTTTCTTTTATAGGTGTTTTTAGTACCTTATTGTAAAATCTGGGTTAAGTATTTGGATATAAGCTCTATGTTGTCTCCTGGATTTGATGAATTATTTGTGACTTCTGCAATATTTCCCCCAAATTCCCATTTAATTTATTATATTGACTAGTGATATATCCAAACTGTGATAGGGAAAACCACAATATGGAAGGGATAACTATACTATCAGAGCAGAATAATTTGGGAAGAGGACCCTGTGGGGGAGCAGAAGGGGATTTCTTTCTTCTTCTCTTGCACCCAATTGTCTATAGTGTTTAGCTGAAAGAGTAGTGAGAGACTCTCCATCTAGAAATTCAAGAGCTCATTTTGGAGGGAACAGAGATACACATTTCAGCTAGATATGGATACAGAAATGAAGAAAAATTGAGGGACGATATTTCTGACAACAGAGAATTCAGCTCTTTATTTAACAAAGCAGATCCTAAGAATATAACTGACCAAGCCACTCAGCAGAGATGGCACCCTCAGAAGGTGCTTCCTGAAGACTGAAGAAAGGATTTCCAGATTCTGCAGAGAATTGCCTTTGCCACACATGTATCCCACTTGGATGCTTTACAAAAGTAGTTTTAGTTTGTTGTAACAAATTAACATTTGTCGTAACAAATTAACATTTGTTATAACAAATTAATATTTGTTATAAGTTTATAACATTGTAAGTTTTATTCAGGATATCTTGTGAGGCACAAATGAGATAATGCATATAAAACACTTTGCAAAACTTCAATTACTCTATAAATGTCAGTTACTATCATCATTATTATGATTAACTTACATAGACCATCAGTTCCAGTGAAAGTGTTAACCTGTGTTGCTAGAGGAATATTCCTCATTGGTGTATTTCCTATCTTATAGCTAGCATTGCTTTTATCCTTATCAGATTGTGATTTTTCCTTTGTCTAATAAGAATTATGAAAGAAATAATTGACAAAGACAGAAGGAAAGAGGAAAGTGGAAGGGGGGAGAAGAAGGGAGTGAAAGAGAATGATGCTTTTCTTTTGAAACTTAGGCAAAAGTTGAGAGTGAGAAGGGAGAAAGGAAATGGTTTAGAGGATGTTAGAGAAGAAAGGAGATAATGAGAAAAAAAGTCTTGGGTTAGATGGTTTCTTTCACTGGCTACTTGGTGATCCTATTGAGTCTGAATAGTGTAGGTGTTTGTCCAGTGTGGCCTCAGAGGGTTAGGGGAAAGTTTTTAACAGATTTTTTGAATACATAAAACATGTATTAAGTGCATATGTTAAGCAGATATAATTTGCAGGGAATGCCTCTCCTTGATACAGAAAAAAAACCCATCTCATTTTCTTTTTTATTTGTACTAAATAACTCTTCTAATCCAATTCTAGTCTGGCCTATTGCCTGGCCACACCTGAATTATTGTGATGAAGTCATAATATTATGATTATGAAGTACTTTAGTTCTTCTTTCTTATTTTTCACTCTTTTAATATTTCTGTTCACTATAAACTCTGAAGAAGTCATGGATTTCCCCTTCTGAATTTCCCATTATATCCTATTTCTATTTGTCCAACATTTCCCAAACTTTAGGAATGTTTAAATCATCAGTAAGGCCCAATGGAATTCTCTTTGCCTTTTGCAAAACTGAAATTAGACCTGTATTTGTGTTGTGATTTACCTTTACTGCTAATATGATTCTCACATAAACTCTCTTCATATAGAACTAGCAACATTCTAATGTGAAAATTTGATTAAGAAAATAACAAGCATTTCTACAAAAATAATACACTTCAATTCAAAGTTCTAATTTGATGAGAGTCTTAAGGAAATGAAAACTAAAATGTAATAGATGAAAGACACAATAGACTACATTTATTTTGGACCCATTATCTGCTTTTAACTCAGCTTGATGTTGCTGCTTGACATATGCTTAGGCACCTGCTGATTTCTTTTTAGTACCTGTGTACCTGACAGACAGTTTTATTTTTGTTTTGGATCTATATGGCACTTAGGTATAATTGAAATTTTAATTGTAAATGAGAAAAGTCATTTTTCATTCACTAAATTGTTTTTGCTATGTATTATTTCCATGAATGTACATTTATTTTCTTGACTGATTGGATTTTCAAGTATAATACATTTATATGGGAATAACAAAAGATCTATTGGCTCTAGTGAGCCTGAGTGCCTTCCCCATTATGGAACAACAGACTGGGTTTGGTTTGGGGGAGTCTGGACTGAAAGAGGAAGATCCCACTCTTTGTCTCTGACTCTTTACAACTGCAATCTGGAGCCCTAAGAAAAATCATGTTATCCCATTTCTAGGGTTTCCCCAAAGAGGTTAACAGGGTCCCAGCCAAAAAAAAAGTATTTGATATACAAAGGCAGATCAGATATAAGACAATTTTTTTTCCTTGCCAGAAAACCACTTTCTTTAAAAAACACAAAAGACTCAAAAACACATATTGACTAAAAGTTAAAACATGAAGTAATAATCCATAATGTTTAAGGTATTCTACTGGAAGTTGATACTTGAAACATTGAGAGATAAACACAAAGGGATTGCTAAATAGTTCTTCACTTTTTACTCTTGTTCTTCATATATGCACAATAATCTGAAGGCTCCTATCCTTTGACAAGCTATAGCAGGGCTTGGGCTCACCTTCTTATTAATCATCTGTTTTGAGAAGCAGTAGAGACATACCTTGGAGATATTGTGGTTTTCGTTCCAGACTGCTACACTAAGTCAAATAGCACAATAAAGTGAATTTTTTTTTTTGGTTTCTCAGTGCACATAAAAGTTATGTTTATACCATGCTGTAAGCTACTAAGTGTGCATTAGTTTTTGCTACTAATGTGCATACCTTAACTAAAAAAAATTTTATTGCTAAAAACTGCTAACCATTACCTGAGTCTTTAGTGAATTCAAATCTTTTTGCTGGTGGAAGATCTTGTCTCAATATTGATGGCTGCTGATTGATCAGGGTGGTGGTTGCTGAAAGATGGAGTGGATATGTCCATTTTTTAAAACAAGACAGTGGTGAAGTTTGCTACATTGATTCACTTTTCCTTTCAAGAAAGAGTTCTTTGTAGAATGTGATTCTTTTTGATAGTATTTTACCCACAGTAGAACTTTTTTTTTTAAATTGGAGTCAATCCCCTCAAACTACTATTTTATCAACTAAATTTATGTATTATTCTTCAATATTGCTGTATCTCAGGGAGCAGAGAGACCTGAGAAGAGGGAGAGAGATGGGAGATAGTTGAAAAGTTAGAACACACACAACATTTATCAGTTAAGTTTGTAGTCTTTTTTGGGTGTGGTTTGTGGCACCCCCAAAACAATTAAAATAATAATGTCAAAGATCACTGGTTGTGCTCACTTCACTTTACATCAATTAATCTAGGTCTTCCAGAATTTATCTGAAACCACTCTACTCTTCATTTCTCACAATCATATATACAACTTGTCCAGCCATTAGAATTGCTTATTTTAAAGTCTGTTGAATAGTCAGCTATTGCTAAAAAGTGACAAATCATCTTTGATGTGGTACCCTATCATAGAGATGAGAGGAGGGATTGATCAAAAGTCTCTGGTTGTACACGTTTTTTTTTTGTTGTTGTTTTTTGTTTTTTGTTTTTATCAGGGGGCCCATTGGAAAGAGAACAAATATATTTTTGGAAGTGGTCCAGTTCTAAGCATAATCCATGGAGTGGACTTTATTTAGAGCAGATTGGGACTGTGGGGTGACAAATAATTCCCCTCTCTATGCCTTAGTTCTCTCATCTTTGAAAAAGAAGGGGTTAGATTGGGCAACCTCTGAAGTCCCTTCTTTAAGTTTTGTAACTGAATAAGGTTTAGAGTTGTCCAGTCTCCAGATCAGCATTTATAATAAACTCCAATTCGCATACCCTCTGTTTTTATCTGTCTCTATCTCTCTGTTTTTCTCTCTTTCTTATATATATATATATGTGTGTGTGTGTATATATATACATGTTTATATATATTATATATATTTACATATCTATACACACATATACACACACCTATCCATGGCAAATGAAGATGAAGAAAGGCCATACTTCACTTTAACCTTGTGGTTTTTTTTTCCTGAGACAATTGGGTTAAGTGACTTGCCCAGGGTCACACAGCTAGGACGAGTTAAGTGTCTGAGATCAGATTTGAACTCAGGTTCTCCTGACTTCAGGACTGGTATTCTATCCACTGCACTACCTAGCTGCCCCAACCCTGTGGTTTTGGCATAAAGGATGCAGTCAGGCCATGAGAAGGGCCAGATCTGATGTAGGAAAAATAGTGGTTTATTGCCTGGGAAGTATTTTTTTTTTCCTATCAACTTTACTTGTTTCAGTTTCTCTATCTGTATAGTGATGATAATAATAGCATCTATCCTCTATCTTATATTGAGAATCAAATGAGAAAATATTTGTAAAGCAATTTGTAAACCTTAAAGTTGTAAACATAAAGCTTGGAATTATTATTAAGGAGGAAGAATTGATTTCAATAAAAGGCAAAATCTTTTATGGAACTTTGACAACTGACCTAATTTATGATTTTTTTTTTAACCAGACTTGCAATTTCATTAGTTTAGGAGCTTCTGCTGAGAAACTTCTCCCAATGCAGATCAGAAACTTTTCTTCAAATTATAGTCTTAAAAAGTTGTCTGGGGCAGAGGTATCCAACATGCTCCAACATGCTGCAATATGCAGCCTAAGACACTCCTGAGTTCTGGCCAAACCAGATTAAAATATAGTTGAGAAATATTTAAGAAAATTAACACAAATACAATAAAACATAGATAATGCTAATATGTGTTTCTAAGTCAACACAACTTGCAGAGATCCTTATGTACAATTTAGTGTTCCTCATTTCTATTTGAGGGCAGCTAGGTGGCACATTGGATAGAGTGCTGGGCCTTGAGTCAAGAAGACTCATCTTCTTGAGTTCAAATGTGGCCTCAGAAATTTACTAGCTCTGTGACCCTGGCCAAGTCACTTAATCCTGTTTGCCTCAGTTTCCTTGTTTCTAAAATGAGCTGGAGAAGGAAATAGCAAACCACCTCAGTATGTTTGCCAAGAAAACTCCAAATAGGATCATGAAGAATAGAACATAACTAACTCAATAACAACAACAATAACAGTAGCATTTCTATTTGAGTTTAACACCACTGGTTTGAGGTATACACTTAGAAATTACCTACTTATAACTTATCTAAGGTCACACAGCCATTAGATGCCAAACTTGAACCCAAATCTACTATCCCATACTACCTCCTAAATTTGGGATAAATGCCTAATAACTTAAAGTGTGCTTGCTGCTAAAAATTTAAAGCCATGGACTCTGAAGTCACTTTTGGAAAATCAGTGGGTTTACCAGTTTCTGGATAACAGTTTTTCAGAAGGTATAACAGCTTGGGGGAAAACCCTCTTAAAACTTTCCCTTCCTTTAATTGTCCTCTTACAACACTACAGCATCAATGATTAGTCAAAACAGGGTGTAGACTTAACAGTACCTGTTTGCAGTACATTTTCTCAAAGTATTTCAACTTTGAATCTCACTACAAAGTGGGCACTAATTAAAAGACTACCTTTTGTGAATTTTGAAAGTGAACTGCAGTATTATTGGGTTGAATAATTCTGATTTTTAAAGTGATAGGAGCAATGTTTTTAGGTTTTTGTATTTCCTTGTCTTTCCCTAGTCTGGAACAAGGAAGTTAATTAGTGATTAGGTAGGAATGTGGGTGGAACATCCAGAAATCGACTAGTGACTCGACTTCCTGATTGGTTGATTAAATTGATTAAATCAGAGTCCAATAGAATGAAACCCCAATTGGTGTGGGATTGTTCTGGTGAGGAACAACCTTTTTGCTGGACAGGAGTAAGCACCATAGACTATACCTAGAGAAGCTCATGGAGGTTGATCTAAATCTGGGGAACATTAGTTAAAAATCAGAGTAAAATGGTCTGGTGCCATTTGGTCTGGGAATGGGTTGTTACAGAGTACTAATTAGCTTACTGTAGTGTATTATGTATTAATGCATATCTTCTCTTTTTCTTGTTAAATAAGCTCTAGAAAAATGAATTGTTTGCAATGATTCAAAGCAATTCCAAGAGTCTTGGGATGGAAAATGTCATCAGCATCCAGAGAGGAGGACCATGGAGACTGAATATGGATTGAAGCATAGCATTTTCACCTTTTTTGTTTGTTTGTTTTCTAATGTTTTTTCCATTTTGGTCTAATTTTCCTTGCATAATATGAAAAATATGGAAATATGTTTAAAAGGATCACATGCATTTAACTTATATCAGATTTCTTACTGTCTTAGGGAGGGGGGAGGTAAGAGAGGGAGGGGAAAAAAACTTGAAACATGAAATTTTACAAAAATGAATGTTGAAAATTATCTTTATGTGTATTTGGAAAAATAAAATACTATTCAGAAAAAAAGAAAATGCATTGTTGTGGTCTGCAATCTACACTACATAGAAGTAAGAAGGAAAATTAGGCATCTACTTATGGTTTTAGAGTTTGGAGGACAATGAGGGTTCAGATTTTTAAAGTGAGAAGTCAAGTAGGACTAGAGAAATGGAAGGGCAAAAGGCTGGAGCCAGGGGTTAATGATCAAGCAAGATTTAGAAATCAGTAAAGGAGAAATCATTGAGATGAAGAGGAAGGTCTCTTGGATCAAAACTAAGAAACTGAGAGAGATTCTAAGAAATTGACAATAGTTCATAGCATAGATTGGATCAGATATGATCCTTGCCCTCACGGAGTTTAATAATACTGCAGAAGAATATATGGCCTTACATGAAAAGTTATAATATAAAACTGAACATGCCAAATGCATATAGGTATAGGTTTTGAGGAAGAAATCAACTTTTTCTACTTCTGACCTTGATTCAAAATTTCTTGGAGTTGCTAGTGGAGAATCATAGAAGTGTCACTCCTAATACAAATCTTTTTAAGACTGGAGGCCAAAGATGTGGCAGAGGTGACAGAAAAGTTATTATATTTCCATCCTTATGGTCACCAGAATCCTTATTGTATCCAAAGATGCTAGAGTGTTATGGAAGTTGACTTCTAACAAGACTGTTGACAAAACTAGAAGAGATCTCAGAGTTTATCTAGGTTAACTCATTATATAGTTTTTTTAGATTTTTTTCCCTGAGGCAATTGGGGTTAAGTGACTTGCCCAGAGTCACACAGGAAGTGTTAAGTATCTGAGGACAGATTTGAATCCAGGTCCTCCTGACTTCAGGGCTGATGCTCTATCCACTGCACCACCTAGCTGCCCCTATCAACTCATTATATAGTTAAGGAAACATGCCCAATGAAGTGAAAACTTGCTCAAAATACCTTGGTAGATAGTACTATAGACAGGATTTGGAACCAAGTACTTAAACATGCAGTCTATCCATCTATGGTGTACAATAACCAATCACTCATTTCACAATTCACAATTTGTTTCATTGAAAAGTTACTTTAATTAAAACTTCTATTCACTAGGTTAGATGCTTAAGCTTCAGGAAAATGCTTTTGAAATTAGGGAATGTAATTTACCATTATAGATCTCCTGAAACTGAAATGGTTGTAAATGTCTCTGTTGCCCTAAAACATTGGGTGACCTATCTCTCTAATACTAAAATTGGATTAAACCAATATTTCCTCACCACAGATATATTACTTACAAGATTCTGGCAAAAAGAGGCATCTGTTTTTCAGTGGCACATAGGCTGTTTTTCAGTACTTTTATTCTTTACTGAACATTTTGAGTCTTGGCAATTCTTCCTATCAAATACTACTAAAGAAACTTCCTTTTTAGACATAAAAGTCAACTAAAAGCAGAGAAGGAATAATAGAATATGCTGATGTCCCTTGACAATGGACCTAAACTAATAAGTTTAAATGTAATAGGGATGAACTGAATTGGGACAGATATGAAATTCTGCAATCAGGTTATAAAAATCATCTACTTTAATGCAGGATAATGGCTTAGTAACAATCCATGTGAAAAAGACCTGGTAAGTTTAGTTGACTATAAACTCATTATGAGCCAATAGTGTGACAGGGCTACTAAAATGATAATAATTCACATTTATTTGTAGTGGAATGATGCATTCTGGGTACAAAGTGTTTCATATACATTATTCCACCTATTCCTTTCAGCAGTAGCAGTGGTAAAATAGAAAGACTATTGAATTTGGAATCAGCAGTTAAATTTCAACTCACTATTTATCCCCATGGTACTGGGTAAGTTAATTTCTTTGGCCCTCAGTTTTAGAATGGTTGAACTAGGTGATTCCTTTTGCCTCTAAATTTTATGAATCCCATGAAACAAGTGAAAGGTAATATAATCTTGGGCAGAATTAAGAGGAGTAATTTAGCTCACATTTATATGGCAATTAAAAATTTACAAATTGCTTTTCACAACCACCCTGTGACTTAGGTGCCAGTATTATTTTAATCTGCATTTTATAATGGTGGAGCTGAGAAGAAGAGAAGCAACAGAGAACTCTAAGTATTTTATGGGCTGCCATGTAAAAAAGAAGTAGATATCCCCTTTTGCTCCAGAGGTCAAAATAGGACAAATGGAGAGAAGTTATAGGAAAGCAAATCTGAATTTAAGACAAGGGTCCTTGTTAAGTTTATACATAAATACCTTTTTCTTTCTCTCTTTTTTCTATTTTTGGTCTGGATTTTTTTGTGCAGCATAGTAAATGTGGAAATATATATGGAAGAACTGCACAGATTAAGCTTGTATTTTTAAACAGTTTTCAATAATTGTCAAATTTATGCATTTTAACTGCATGGCTGGTTAAACTTGTATTTTTAAGCAGCTTTTTATATAATTATCAAGATTATAAAAATATATAGGATTGTCAGTGGAAATAATTATATTGAAGTATACTTAATAAAATATTAAAGAAAGTTTGTGGATCTCAGACTTAACTTAGGATAAGAAAAAAATCTTTTAACAGAGCTGCCCAGCAGTGAGATAGGATGCTTTGCAAAGTAGTGAGCTTTCACTTATGGGAGATGTTCAAGGAGAATTTGATGCATATATGTTTAGTATTGATATAACTTCTTTGTCTATGGTCTATCTTTCAGCAAGATATAATTTCCTTTCTTATCTCTTTTAATTAGATCTATTTTTGCTTTTGCTTTGTCTGATATTATGATTGTTACCCCCTTTTTCTTTATCTTTTGAAGATTTTAGCTTAAAAAGGCCAAGTTCTTCCATTTCTTCCAGGGCCATCTCAAGTTGTCTTGATTTACATCTTGCCACTGGACCCAGATGGCTCTAAAGGGAAAAGTGAGGCAGATGACCTTGCACAGACCTCCCTCACTTAAATCTGATTCACTTGCATGTCACAGCATCATCTCTCTGATGTCATGGTCCTCCTTGAGAAAGAAGTTCAAGCAACAATCTGGGCTACTATAGAAGAAATTTCTGTATCAAATGGGAGGCTGGATTAGACTATAAAACCTTCTCTAATTCTAAATTCCATTGTTCTTTATGACAGTTGCTGTGTTTCACATAATAAAATATATCATTATGCTGAATAAGCCGTATGTTTTTCTCTGGCAATTTGTTCTCTAGAACAGAACATCATCTTAAAACAAAATTGCATTTGAAAATCTAGGATGCAGCTGAGATTGTAAAGACTAATGACTCACTTATTTATATTTTCCTTTCAGTTTTCATTTGTATTTATCAGTTTACAATCAGCAAACCCTGTTGATAGTTCTCAAATTCCACTTCAATCATTTTTCTTATCTCTTATTAACAATATTGTAAGAATCATACTGCTGGAATGATGATAAATACAGCCTCAGGATTGAATTGCCTGCTATGAGGGCTAAAGTCAAGTCATCTTAGAGGGATTAAAGAGCATGGTATTTGTGTACCCTCAAGTATCTTTATTTTTGATGTGAATCTAAAGCTTATGACACAGTTTGAGCTGGTAACTATGGAAACTGCTAGGATTTATTTACCATTGAGGAGGTTTAGCTCAGACAGAATCACAGCAGGTTTCCTAATGTTAACAGAGTAACTACACATTCTTCATTTCTGGGGTATTTGGGTAAAATTAACCTGGAAAAATGAATAAGGGAACAGAAGGACAATTTAGGTCATATCAATGAATTTGAGGATCTGATTTAGGAAGGTAAAGAAATATAAAGTGGGAAAAGAAGGGTAGAAATATTGGTAATGATGCTCATTTTTGTCCTTTCTGTTAATTTGCTCATGCTCTTTTTTCCACCTAGAATTCCTCTTCTCCTGCTCTATTCCCACTTTTTTATCACATTTTTGTTCATATTATTCTTTCCACCTCTACTCTTTGCTCCTATCCTTTGACTATTTAAATATTATTTACCTATTCTATGTGAACACTTGGGAAATTATTTGTCCTCTTTTGGCCTCAATTCCCTCAACCATAAAATGAGAGATTTATAATCCTAAAATCTCTTGCAGTTTAAAATCCTGACATCCTTCCCTGAAGAATTCAACCCGCCCATAAATGAGAAAATTAGTTTCTATAGGGTAGAGGCATGGAACAGAGCAGAATTGTTCATATAGCAGATTTCTTTTTGTTAATGTAGCAAAATACAGAATGCTCCTTTTTTTTTTGCCCTGGCTGCAGAAAATAACTGATCAGAGTGACAGCTGATTGTATTTATACTTTGCTTAGACTATCTAAGGAGAGCCAGATAATGAGAAGGGAGTTGGTATATTTTGGATGGAATTGGTAGTGAGAATGGATGGTAAGAGTCAGTGGAATGAGTATAGAGGTAAAACTAAATGAAATTGGGAAGCATGGGTGCAGACACACTGTGTGATATTTGGTTCTGTGTATATATCTCTTGTGTCATCATTATTGTACATAAAGGTATTCATGTCTGTGTTAGTTCAGGGTCCTGGCTTGTATTGGTCTAGGATGCACATATTAGAATTATAGAAGTAATGATGGAACACATAGTCAGAACCATTTTAATGTTGTCTATCTGAACTGTGCCAATTGGATTTACTCTGAAACACTTGCCATTTGGGAAGAGTGCTCAGGAGTAGATATTTTACATGGGATGGTCAACATTGATTTCTCATTACCTCTCTTCTCTTCTCTTCCCTTCCCCTCCCTCCACTCTTTTCCCTTCCCCTTTTTCCCCTCCCCTCTCTTCTTCTCCTCTACCCTCTTCTTCCCTCCTCTTCCTTTCCCTCTCTTCTACTCTCTTTTTCTCCCCTCCCTTCCTGTCCTCTCTCCTCCTCTCCCCTTTTCTCCCCTCCTCTCTCTTCCCTTCCTTTCTCTTCCCTTTTCCTCTCCCTTCCCTTCATTTCAAGTGTAAAAATTGCTGATGATTTTTCCTCCCTAGCATATTAGCCTTGTCCCCTTTACTAATAAACTCTTGGGTGAAGTCACCATGTCAAATGCACTTCTGTATTCCCCACAGTACACAGCACAGTGCTAGACAAATAATACTTACTTCAAGGATTTAAAGATCCAGAACTAGTGTATGTAAGACTCTTGTCAGCCTTAATGATCTGTGATTCTTCTCATTTATGTGGGTATCTTTTCTAGTGATCTTGATCATAACTCTCATGCTTTGGTAGAGTCTTCATGAGTTGCTATGGCCAAAAAATTTTTTTCACAGAGTCAATGGGACTAACTCTGCACTTAACTAGACTAGTCATCAGATAAAAGATTTACAGTGGGATGTGAGAAGGGTATTTGATGACATGAAGTACTCAGCCTTTCCATCATGCTGTTAAAATTTTTCAGGATGCAGGCATATAGTAGGAAAACAATAAGGGATCTGAAATGGAAGAGAATGAGATAGGTAGGGAGGCATTTTAAAAAGTGCTATGAGGAAAAGAGAAAAGAGAGAGGGAACAGGGAAGTGAGTAAGGAGAAATAGGGATAAATTGATTCATGTTCCCTATTTCCTTCTGTCATTTCAAGAGTTATTTCCTTTCATATTTAGGGTGTAACACTTTAGCCAATTCCCTTAAGGATTTGCTAACATATACTGAAATCAAGGATTTCTTACAGACTAAGGAACAATGAGTATTGCCATTTTGCTAGCCTGGTGATGACAAAATTGCTGGATGAATGCTGTAATACTTTGAGCCAGAGAGCCATGTTGAATAGCAGGATGGCATTGAGGCTAAGCCATTTAAATCTCTGGGGCTAAAATCCTTTCCTCCTCTTGAGGAAAAACTCATTCCTGACAAAGGGCATTTTAAACATTTCATACTTCCCCTTTTAAAATGTGCTTTGATTTTCTTTCTTTTTTTGTTCCTCTTCTTTGTTCTTGTTCTTCTTTCTTCTACCTTAAATTGTTTCATGTCAATATGATCTCCCCTATTTTTAATCTTTCTTTTTACAGCCATCAGTGCAAGTCTACACCTATAATTTTAAAAAGGAAAGTATCAAATGTTTTGTTTTTCTTTTCCAAACAACTTCCTGTCCTCTAAGCCCCAAACCAAAAACCCCATCAACTTACCATTCTTGAAGAAGCCAACTGATAGCTATGCCCAATGAGTAAATGGAACCAAATGCTAGAGTAAAAAGAAAGAAAATGAATTTGTACATCAAAAGCTATGAAAATCAAATATTCACTTCCTCTTTAAGGAAGTGAACAAAATAGGAGCCTTTTATTATAAGCAAGCATCATCAGTGGGATTGGCTTAGTATGAGTAGAGGAAGAAAAACGTGTTGCTGATGGAATTAGTCCAAGGAATAATTGAGTCTACTTCCTCTCTGACATTAGTACAGACTTCATTAGCTAATACCTTTCACATCTGGAGAGAGGGAGTTAAAAAAAAATAAAGCACAGTCAGTGTTGAGCAACACTGACATACTAGATTTTTTTTTTTTTTACTAAAGTCTATATAAGGGGTTGTTTTAATTTTCTTCATGTTTGTCTTCCTTGATTTTAATAAACAGTGAAAATAAAGATCCCTGCAAGTAAAGTTTGTAAAACCATTAAATGCCAACTCACTGTCATCAAACCAAGAGACTTCTTGTGTGGTATCAGATGACAAAATGGTATTTTCTATTTACTCCGTAGACTTCTGCTTTGTAAAACCAGGTGTCCATCCTCATTCTCCTCTGTGAGTTGTACATAATTTTCATGATGTAATTTTACCTAGAGAGTCAATGGAGAAGAAAAATAAGAGAAGGGAATAAGCTTTTATTTAATGCTTTTCCTGTGCCAAGCATTGTGCTAAATATTTATTCAAATATTACCTCATGTGATCTGAGATTTGATAGAGAAATAAGAAAACAAAGATGGTGAGCTCCTATAATCCAGTTGTTCATCCTAGAACACTAGACCTAGAATCAGGAAAACCAAAAATCAAATCTAGCCTCAGACATTTACTGTCTGTATGAATCTAGACAAATCCCTAGCCTCTGTTTGCCTTAATTTCTTCATCTGTAAAATGGAGCTCACAACAGCATCTACTTCTCAAGATTGCTGTGAGGAGAAAAAGGGATAATATTTGTGAAATGCTTTGCAAACCTTAAAATAAATCCTTAGCTATGTACGTCTCTGGATTCTTTAGTTTTGGCATTCTCAGGCTAAACATGCTTCTCCCTCTTTGACTCATTCCTTCTTGCTTCCAAGTCAACAAAGGGCCATATATTTTGATTTAATAATATAATGTAAAGAAAAGTGAATGTGGAGTCAGAAGAGCTGTAATTTAATCCTGGTATCAGTTCCTACACTGTGGGTAAACTACTTAATCTCTTAGGGCCTTAGTTTCCTCATTTATAAAGTGAGGGGGCTGACTTCCAGTTTTAGAAGCTAGGCTCCTATGATACTGCCCAATTTGCTTCTTTTATCTTTCTTAGGGAGAAGAATGAAAATGCAACCAGAAAAAAAGAAAAATAACAGCAGCATCAATTGAGTTCCAACTCTCTCCTTTCTACTTTATCCTTCCCTTTACTAGATAATTTCATGACTCTGGATTAGTCCCAGAAATGTGGATTTGGATTCCCAAGAGCTTTGAAATCCTAATTCAATCCAGAGTGACCCAGGAAAGTTGGATCCAGTCCTGAGTTACAGAGGATACCAAGATTTTTTGTGATTAATGGGGCCAATCTGGGGATTTAGGATAGATTTAAGGGTTCAGGAATGGAGTGGAGCAAAACCATCAAAGTTATGCTGGAACCAAACTGATCCTAGAAGAGTTTCCCAAACAGAGAAAACCCAAGTTGGAATGTCCCTTGATTTGGGCTTTCCATTACAAGGCTGAAATAAGCTGGTCTTGTCAGGTTTTCTAGGTTGAGGTGTTAAGGGAAGAGATTCTTGTCACTCAATTACTTACTATATGGTGGTGCATCAAATAGAGCAATAGGCCAGGAATTAGGAAGACTTGAATTGAAATCTTACCTCAGATACTTGCTAGATGTATGACCTTCGACATGTTACTTAACCTTTCTGTACCTCAGTTTCCTCAGCTGTGAAATAGGGATGACAATATCACTTACTTAATAGAATTTTTCTGAGAATCATATGAGATAATATTTATAAAAGTGTTTGTCAGGGTGCCTAGTTTATAATAGGTTCTATATAAATACTTATTCCCTTTCCTTCCCCTCTAATCACTCTGAGATTCGAAGTACATATACTAAGACACGAATGGGATATAATCTATGTTAGGAGATAAAATTAATGGCCTTTCAAAATGGCAAAGAAGAAAGCAATTTCAGATATCATTAAAGAAATAGAGATTTTTTGGTAGGGAAGGAGTATAGAGGGTTCTTGTTTTTATCTTGTTTTACTCCGATAAAGACAAAGCTTTTGAGACACTCTTTGCTAGCTTTGAAGACTGGTTACTTTAATTCAATCCAATTAAACAAATCCTTATTAGGTACCTACTAGGTTCAAGATTAGAGCTTGGGCATTGATAAGAGATAAAAAAAATGAAATGAGACACAGATGTTACCTTCAAGAAACTTATACTTTGATAATAATAACTACTATTTATATTATGCTTACTATGTGCCAGGCACTGTGCTAAGTCCTTTATAATTATTATCTCATTTGATTTTTGCCATAACCCTGGGAAATTGGTGCTCTTAGATCCCCATTTTTGTAATGGAGGAAACTAAGGCAGACAGAATAAATTGACTAGCCTACTCCTTAGTTGGTATCTGAAACAAGATTTAAATGTGGATCTTCCCGATTACAGACTTAATACTTTATGTTATTGCTTATAAATTTCCTCCCTCTCCCATCTCCTTTATACAGTGGACTATAAATGTGAAATGTTGGTGGGTATAGAGAAACTGAAGAGATGATGTGGTACAGTGGACTGCCCATTGGCTTTGGAGTAAGAGGAACTCTATTTAAATCCCCCTTTCTGATTTGTGATGTTGGGCAAGTCAATCTCCCTGATAGCCTATGATGTCCTTTCTAGCTTTCTACATCTGGTCCCATGAACTCTCTGATATGCTTTCACATTGCAATTGTTTGTTGGCTTTTAGAACATTCATTATAATCTCCTGGTGATTCCTAGTCATTGCATAATTCTCTATTGAGAATTCTCTAATGATAGGCTCTCTCTCAGATAAGAATCTTAGACTATTCATGTTGTTTTGAGAGTGGATGTTCCCAAGCTCTCAGTCCTTGGCATGTGGGCATTTTGTTTTAAATGCATTTTCAAGGAAACTTCAAGGTTGAGGAATTGCATTTATGCTTGTTCTCTTCTGAATAGTTAAGCCATAATAAAGTTGAAAGAGCTCTCATACTGAAGGTTTTACGCAGGATCCCTAGCCCTTTCTGCTTCAGGTCCATTCCCCAATGATGATTCTTTTAAAAATACAATAATTATATCAGTCAGTTTGAAAATAAAGATTTGAGGTTTACATTTAAAAGAAAGAAGGAAAACTCTGAAAATATTTTTCCTCTCTGGTGGGATGGATTCACTTTTGAGTTTTGTTAAAGGTAGGAGAGATGAGTCAGGAAACCTTTAAACCATCTTTACTTTTAGATAAAATTCTCTGAAAGGAAAGACTTTTGCTCAGTCACAGAACCTGCAGCAGATCTGTGCCAATAGAGGAGAATTTGGAAGGGAGGCCAAACTAATTTTGGAGGAATCTGATGTGTTTTGGGAAAGAATGCAATCAAACAAATCTGTCATATTACATCTTGAATATAGTCCCAGGCTCTCTGCCAGGTTGTAAGTGAACTTTTTTTATGAATTTAATTTTTTTTCCATTAGGAAAATTATAGCCCTTCTGAATTAATCAGGGCAGTACTTGCTGTTTCAGGAGGAAGAGCTATAAGCTGCCTTCATTCAATTCACATTCAGTAGGGAGAGCAAAGCCATGGTTTGTAAAAGGAG
The DNA here is from genome assembly GCA_023553655.1 of Myrmecobius fasciatus. Lineage (NCBI taxonomy): Eukaryota > Metazoa > Chordata > Mammalia > Dasyuromorphia > Myrmecobiidae > Myrmecobius > Myrmecobius fasciatus. The sequence continues at coordinate 43,979 of JAJPUD010010409.1, forward strand.
TTTATAAATAATAAATGGTCATGAGAAAAGGCTATGCCTTAATATCCCACATTAAGTGACCTTGGCTTAATTATTCATGCCTTTAATGTTTATTTCAATATAAGGTCTTTTTTCCCCTTTTTCCTCTCTCAGTATTTCTATCCCCCATTTACTGTTTTGAACCACAAACTTCTTGCCATTATCAGTCACTCCTCTGCTCTGAAATGAAAGAGATATTATAAAAGGAAACAGTTCCCACACATTTATGAAATGGTTTCCAGCTGGTCTTGGAAGTGTCTCTGACTCCCTCTGGGTGTAAGAATGTATCTTCTAATGCTGAACATCAGGAACTCCCCCACCATTATTCCCCACCCCCATTGCAACCCTGCTTAATTTCATAAATGAGAAATGCCAAGAGAACCAGGAGATTGGCATGGAGGCAATGCATTTCTTCTTCTGCACAAAAATAAACATGTCTACATGTATAAATAGGAAGTTTTGAGAGGCTGATCTCAAAGATGAAATTCTTTCTTTTGGGGAGGTTGTGAAGAAAGCCCTTTGAAGAAAAGCAATGTGGTAAGTTGGAAAGGGCTCTGAACTCAGGGTCCAAATCTTGCTTCCCATTCTTTCTACCTGTATGACATTGCTCAAGTCACAATCTCCCCAAATCTTATTTTGGATGACCTCTGAGAGCACTTTCAATTCTAGAACTTTGGTTCCATGATAAAAAATCATCTAAATATGGACTACTATTATAAAATATATCGATATATAAAATATAAAAATTCCTTCTGAACAAAAGAAAAAGACCAGGACCTATAGCAACCTGGTGCAAATGGATTTGTTGTTTATAGAAGACAAGATTTCTTGTACTAACAACATTTGATTAAGCTCCAAATGACTGAGTAGGGCCTATGGGGAATCCTTGTTGGCATTTATCTGTCTGGCAGAAGGGAAAAGTGGAATTCCCCATTTCTGTCTTAAGACAGGGAGTGCCAAGTCATTTCATCGATTCAACAAATATTTATTGGGAGTTCATATGAAGCACTGTGTTAAATGCTGAAGGCTCTCAGGGAATATACACTTTTACGAAATTCTAATTCAACTCACCCTCCTACTCAATACACTCTAAAGACTTCCTATAGCTCCCTGAAGCAAATACAAAATGCTCTGCCCTTCCTTTCTGGTCTTCATATAACTTACTTCCAGAAGTGACACTGGCTTCCTGGCTGTTCCTGGGACAAGACACTTCACTTCTCCGTTCTGAGCATTTTTTCTGACTATCTCTCATGCATGGATTACTCTTCTGCTCTAACTACTGACCTCCCTGGCTTCTCTTAAGATCCAACTACCTTCTACAGGAAGCCTTCCCCAACCCCTCTTAATTCTTGCATTTTCCCTTGGTTTATTGTTTCCTATTTATCTTATATATAGCTTGTTTTGTATATATATTTATTTGCATGTGGTCTCTTCCATTAGATTGTAAGGCTCCATGAGGACAGGACCTGCCTTTTGCTTCCTTTTCTATCGCCAGTGTTTAGTACAGTGCCTGGCATACAGTAGGTTTTTAATAAATGTTTATTGAATTGAAATGACAAAAGAAAGTTGTAAAATGTGGTTGGATTTCTGAATATTAAATAGACCTGTATTTTCATAGATAATGGAGAACTCTCAGGTGATCAAATTGCAGCATTTTCTTCATAACTAATGGACAAAGGTAGCTGCCTCAAATACTGTCCAGAGTCATACAGTCATAAGGACAAGGTCTTCCTGTCTCTAATGTCACTTTTCAAGCCCTTATACAACAACTACTTGTATTGGGGTTGAGAAAAGGGAGGGAGAAATCACACCTTTTGGGGGGATCACAGAAGACTTCATGCAAAAAAGAAGGATGGATAGGATTTAAATAGGAAGAGATGGGAGGTAGGAGGAGGTCAAAAAGGATAAGGATATTTCAGGAGAGAAAATAGTATGAACAAAGATATAGAGGGAGGAAAGTGGGGGATGGTATGGAGTCCAGCTTGTAGGAGCATAAAAAAGGGAGGGACTAATATGAGATAAGGTTGAAAAAGTATCTCAAAGCCATACTTTGGAAGACCTTGAGTACAAAGTTGAGAAGTTAGGATTTTTATTGACTTAGGAAATGGGTAGTCATTGAGGAACTTTGAATCTGGGAGAGACCTTAGGATCAAAACTCTTCTCTAAGAACATGAGCTGTGCAGAAGTTTACAGGCTGAATTAGACAGCATAAAGATGAGAGGTAGGGAGACCGATGAAGAAGTTACTGTAGTAGACCTGGTATAGGGTGATGAAAGCTTAAATGAGGCTTGTGGTAGTGAGAATAAAAAGAAGAGGACAAATGTGAAAAATCTAGAAAGGAAAGGGCAGGTAAATTGCTCAATGGATAGAGCTTGGAGTCAGGAGGACCTGAATTAAAATTTGGCAGAGATACTTAGTAGCTGTGTGATCCTGAGCAAGTCAGTTAACCTTGATTGCCTCAAAAAAAAAAAAAAGAAGAAGAAAGATAAAATATTGTAGCAGGAAGAGTTCTGATGGTAAGTCAAGGGGCTTGAGGTTTGAGTTAGAAAGACCTGAGTTCAAATGTGGTCTCAGCTACTTACTGGCTATGTGACATTGGGCAAGTGACAACCCTGTTTTCCTCAGTAGGAAATGGCAAACTGCTCCAGTGTCTATTCCAACCCCCTCCCCCAACCTAATGGAATCACTAAGAGGTAGACATGACTGATAAACAAAAGAACCTAAAATCTAGGAAGAATCAACAGGATTTTTCTAGCATTAAAATATTGAATATTCAAGATTATAGTAGGGATACAAAGAATATATCCTTGGGCCAGAGAATTAATATTAGATTCCCTGTCTGATTATAGTACAATCCTCCCTTTGAGTAATTCTTATTTTAGCGATTTGTTAATACCCTGCCAGGATATTAAGATCAGACTTTTCTATGTTGCTATAGATACCCTCAGTTAGAGTGTTATCTCTTCTGGGCAATTTTGCAAAGAAATGTGATTATCCCTATCTGAATTTTACATATTAGAGAAATTTTCAAAATTTCCCCATTTCATTCTTGCTCTGCCTTTCTTTTGCATTACAGTGTTAGAAGCCAAAAGATCCAACATAGGCACCAGATAATCTGTTTAAGATAAACCAGTGATGTCAGAGGTCAAAGGTAATCTCTGTGTTCTTGTTCTAATTAATTTTTTCATGTACCTTTTATACTATGGTGAACACTTCTGATTTATTAAAACTAGAAAGGGTCATTATGAAGTCTTATTGAGTAATCATTATTAAATGAGAAGAACTGTAGGATAAATGGGTTATGTTGACCAGAGAATGAGGTACAAGTAAGTTCATTTTCATTGGTTAATTTATTTATGTATTCTGTACAGTTAGGGAAGGATCTGAGATTGTATCTGTCTTGGAAAAGTATAGGATTCGTTAAGAAATAGTCAACTTCTAAATTAAGGCTGGACCCACACCTAACACCGCACACCAAGATAAGATCTAAATGGTTTCATGATCTAGATATAAAGAGTGATGTTATAACCAAATTAGAGGAACATGGGATAGTTTACCTCTCAGACCTGTGGAGATGGAATAAATTTATGTCCAGGGAAGATCTGGAACTCTTAATTGAACAACAGATAGATAATTTTGATTATATTAAGTTAAAAAGTTTCTGTACTAACAAAACTAATACAGACAAGATTAGGAGGGAAGCATCAAATTGGGAAATCATTTTTACATTTAATGGTTCTGATAAAGGTCTCATCTCTAAGATATATAGAGAATTGTCTCACATTTATAAAAATTCAAGCCATTATCCAATTGATAAATGGTCAAAGGATATGAACAGACAATTTTCAGATGATGAAATTAAAACTATTTATAATCATATGAAAAGGTGCTCCAAATCACTATTGATCAGAGAAATGCAAATTAAGACAACTCTGATGTACCACTACACACTTGTCAGATTGGCTAAAATGACAGGAAAAGACAACGATGAGTGTTGGAGGGGATGTGGGAAGACTGGGACACTGATGCATTGTTGGTGGAGCTGTGAACGGATCCAACCATTCTGGAGAGCAATTTGGAACTATGCTCAAAAAGTTATCAAACTGTGCCTACCCTTTGACCCAGCAGTGTTTCTATTGGGCTTATATCCCAAAGAAATCATAAAAGAAGGAAAGGGCCCCACATGTGCAAGAATGTTTGTGGCAGCTCTTTTTGTGGTGGCTAGAAACTGGAAACTGAGTAGATGCCCATCAATTGGAGAGTGGCTGAATAAATTATGGTATATGAATGTCATGGAATATTATTGCTCTGTAAGAAACGACCAACAGGACGATTTCAGAGAGACCTGGAGAGACTTGCATGAACTAATGCTGAGTGAGATGAGCAGAACCAGGAGATCATTGTACACGGCAACAACAGTACTATATGAGGATCAGTTCTAATGGGCATGACTCTCTTCAACAATGAAATGCTTCAAACCAATTACAATTGTTCAGTGAAGAAGGCCATATACACCCAGAGAGAGGGATGTGAAATGTGGACCACAACATAACATTTTCATGTTCTCTATTGATGTTTGCTTTCATTGTATTTCCTTTATTGGATTATTCTCTCTTATAGATACGATTTCTCCTGAACAAAAAAATGATGTGTGGCAATAACTATACATATATTCGATTTAAATATTCTAACATAATTATCATGTAGTGGATATCCTGCTATCTAGGGAAGGGGTGGGGAGTAGGGGGGAAAATATGTAACAGAAAGCTTTGTAAGGGTTAATGTTTAGGAATTACCCATACATATGTTTTGCAAATAAAAAGTATTAATAATGAAAAAAAAAGAAATAGTCAACTTCTTGAAGAAGTAGGCTGGACAGAAATAGTAAAAAAGGTAGTCAATTAATATTTAGGCAATGGGAAGTGCTACATTTCCCACAGTTTTTTGTGAGGGCTACTCTTTGGTCTCCTGATTACTTCTACATCTTTTTGTGACACATTTATTAATTTTAATAGATTGGGGATTATGTTCACGTAACTATCAATGTTCTCCAGTACATTAGGGAAATATCTAGTAACAGGATAGAAGCAGAGTGTAAATATGCCTGAAGAGTATCAGTTTGACTTCAGAATCACTCCTAAAATCAACAATTCTATTGAGTAGATTTCTAATTATGGCTTCTTTTCTCCAGCTCTAATTCTTGAATGAAAAACATAGTGAAATGTAGATATTGGGAAGGATCTAACTGTTCCCAGGGATCTGAGAATGTTTCCATCAGAAGAAAACTACTTGTAATCTGAATTCTTGTGCCCAATTCCCAGGTTTCTTCCTAAAAATAAACAGACTAATAAATACCCTTCCAAGGGTTCCATTTTCAGCTGAGGGAACACTGACAAAATGACTCTCTGAACTCAATCAATACAGTGTGCTGCCCAAAACAAGGGAGAAACTGTCTCTATCACTTAAATAACTTTATTATTTTAGAGACTGATGAAATGAGGTCTTTGTATCCTCAGGGCTAACACTAATGCTTGTGCACAAAAAATTCTTAACCAATGTTCATTGAATATCATAAAGATCATACACTATGATAAGATAGGAGTTATATGAGGAATACAGCATTAGTTCAATATTAGAAAAACTATAAGCATAATTGCCTACATCAATTACAAAAACAACAAAAATCATAGAAATAGATGCAGAAACTACTTTTGACAAAATGCAATATTCTATGAAAAAGGCTAGTAATATATAATATATAATAATACATGCTACTATTATATGATATATAATAATATAGTAAATAATAGTAATAAATGGAGCTCTTCTATATTATATAGCTATACTCTAGCTATAATCATTAGACAAGAAAAAGAAATAAAAAGAATAAGAATAGACAATATGGAAACAAAACTATTACTCTTGGCAGATAATATGATGGTATACTTATGGAGCCCTAGAGAATCAAACTAAAAAAGTAGTTGAAACAATTAAAAACTTTAGTAGAGGTGCAGTATATAAAATAAATACACATACATCATCAGGATTTCTATATAGTAGCAACAAAGCACAGCAGGAAAAGACAGAAAGAGAAATTCCATTAAAAATAACCATGGGCAGTATAAAATACTTGGGAGTAAATCTGGTAGACAAATCCAGGAACTATATGAACACAATTACAAAACAATTTTCACATCTAAAATGGCCAAAGATGACCACCAAGTAATAATAGTTAATGCTGGGGGAAACTTTAAAAAGACAGATACATTAGTAAACTGTTTGAGGAGCTATGAATTAGTTCAACTAATTGGACATAGTTGAACAATGAATTTGTCCAACTGTTCTTAATATTAACTTGCTATCATAAACTAAAAACATTTAAATTGTATAAACCCCATTGAGTTAGGAATATACAATAAACAAATTTTAAAAAGAAATAAAATTTGTGTGTATATATGTGCTTATGTATTTATTCACTGCTAGAAAACATGTTGGAATTATATCACCCAAGTCAATAAACTATATACCTTGTGTGTGTGTGAATAAATATTTATTGAATTGAACAGGGAAGCATGTCAGCAGCTCATCACTGAAAATCAGGAAGCTAAGTTCCTTCAGAATGAACACTTAGTCAATTTATATGATTTTGTTAAGCACAGTAGGTAGACAAATCAATACTTCTGGGGTGAGGCTCCTTAAGACATCCTTATTTGTTAATTGATGATGTTAGGCCACTAGATGGGGTTAAAAGGCACAAATGGCAGGTAGTCTTTGCTCCTTTATCTCTTTCTTCCTGTTCCACCCTGTTCTAAGGTTAAATTTTTTTTTTTTTTGATCTTGATGAGAAGTGCTAGGCTTCTCCTTGTTTTAGCTATAATTTCTAATTATAGTTCTAATTGACCTGTTGGGTTATGATATTTCTAGGTGGTCTATATTTACCTCCATTTATTGTACTATTTGTCCCAGCTGAGGTGAAACCTTTGAGAGTATGCTTACACAAACAAACAAAAACTCTGACCAGTTTGAATAGTTTCATATCTCTTTTCCTTGTTTTCTAGTAATATTCTAGAGAGGCATAGCTTGTGGAGAGCCAGACACTTTATTAAGAAGTTCTGGATTTGAGTCCTGCTACTGACACATATTGGTTGTGAACTTGGGCAAGTCACTTAATATATCAGTGCCTCAAACAATAACATAAAACCATAGATTTCAGAACAGGTACAAATCAGCATTGGTACCTCCTTATGCAGAGGTCTGCATGCCAAAGATATTACCAATACCAATCCCCATACCAGGTGAGATACAAGGAGGGTTTTCCTCCCATTCCTCCCTTCTCTCCTCCAACATCTATTCGATTCTGCTTCCTAGCCTTGTAGTCTAGATCAGTGATTCTCAGAGTGTGGTCCAGAGAATTTTGGGGAGCTTTGAAACCTTTTCAGAGGGAATACAAATTCAAAATCAGTTTTATTTTTAATATGGTAAATATCTATAAATATAACCCACATAAACTCTTTGGACAATTCCTCAATAATTTTTAATGGTGTAAAGATAGTGAGAACAAAAGTTTGAGAACCACTGGTCTAGATTTAGTCATTGTTTAGATTGTCAGCTCCTCAAGAGCAAGGATTATTTTTTTCTTCCTTTTATAACTCAACTACTAGCAAAGTGTTTGGTGGATAGTAGACACCTATTGATTGATTGATCATTGCCTATTATGTTTAGGGCTCTGTGCTAAGAAAGCAGTGGGGGGGGCTGCAAAGATTAAAAGACATAAAATACAGTCCATGTCCATTTATAGTCTAGTAGTGGGAGGATTTAAGCACAGAAATAAGTATACTACAAACTGAAGTATACTATAAATTAAACTAGAGTTAAAGCTTGATTGGGCAAAGGAGAAATAACCATAAAATAATAACACATTTATATAGCATTGTAAGGTTGGTAAACAATTTATATGTGATATCTTATTTGATTCTCACAACAGTTTTGTGAGGAAAGTGCTACTATTATCCCTGTTTTATAGATAAGGATATTGAGTATGAGAGAGATTAAATAACTTATCCAGGATCACACTGCTAGTAATTGAATTGGACTTGAACTCAGATCCTCCTCATTCCAAGTCCAATACACTATCCATTAGGCCAGTTTGTTTGAGGAGATATTTGGAAAGAGAGAGAGAGAGAGAGAGAGAGAGAGAGAGAGAGAGAGAGAGAGA
>JAJPUD010010409.1:52221-62553 GCA_023553655.1 Myrmecobius fasciatus
GAGAGAGAGAGAGAGAGAGAGAGAGAGAGAGAGAGAGAGAGAGAGAGCATTTATAGTTGTAGGGGGGAAGTCTTCCCAAAGGAGGTGCTCCTTCTTTTGAACTGAGCCTTGAAGGGAAAAAGGGAGGAACAGATGGAAGAAATATATTCCAGGCACTGGAGAGGATCTTCAGATGGAAAATGGCATGTTGAGTTTGATAGCTATCTAGTAATTATGTATGGTCAAAATTTTGAGTGCACAAAGGGGAGTAGTTACTACTTTAGATAAAGCTGGGAAGGTAGAATAGAGTCAGTTTGTGGAGACTGTTATACAGAAATTTGTATTATAATCTTCAGGAAATTGAGAGCAATTGGAGGTTGTAGAACAGAGGAGTTACACTGTCAGATCTCTTTGTTAGGAAGATTTTTAGCAGCTGTATAGAGAAGATAGCTCAGAGAGTAGAGAAACTAGAAACAGAGAGACTAGTTATATATAATTTATATGTTAATTTATATGTTATATATAATTTTATGTAACATGCAATATGTAACATATAATAAAATATATAATATAATATTTTATGTATGTACAGATATATGTGTATAGATATATGTATATGTATATGTATACATATATATGTATAGGTAAAATCTAGGTGAAAGAAGATGAAGGTGACTAGATACTGACTAGTTGTTACTTGCCCATGGTCACACAGCCAGTTAGAAGTCAGGGTATATTCTAGGAAAATTTGTGGCAATGTGAGTGTAAAAAAGGGGTCAAATACATGAAATAGACATAATATCATATAATGAAAAAGAGAATATACTTTAAGGCTTCAAACCTGGGTAACTGGAATGATGGTAGAATAATCAACAGAAATAGCAAAGTTGGAAAGAGGACTAGGATTAAAGGAAAATAATGAACTCAGTTTTAGACATGTTTTTGAGGTGTTGCCAAGACTTCCAAGTGAGATGTTTAGAAGACAATAGGAGATACAGAGGTTGGAGTGAAGGGAAAGTATAAAAACAAGAAATATAGATTTGGGCATCAACGGAGTACAGATAATAATTAAATCCATGGAAGTTGATGAATTTAGCCAGGCAAAGATTAGAGAAAAAGAAGAACTAGAGAAAGAAATAGAGATAGCTAGAGAAGGAAATGATGGGACAGTCATTGAAAAGGGCACTGACTGGCCTGATGTTAGGAGGACCTGAGTTCAAATTTGGCTTCAGACACTAACTATGGGACTGTGGGCAAGTCACATAACCCTGATTACCTCTGAAAAAAAAGAAAGAAAGAAAAAGAGAAGGAAATAGTAAGAAATCCAAGGCCAGAGACTTAGGGAACACTCATACTTAAGGGATCAGAAGAAGGGTTATGAACCAGCAAAGGAAACAAACCTACAAGATTTTCAGGTTTTATGGAACTCTGTTTTCTTCTGTCTTCTTGTTTCATGGACTTTCATCATGTTTCCACTCTTCCCCTTATAGTTTAAACTACACAAACTCAAATTTCTAGGTAGCAAGGAAGATTATGAGTAGGGATATCTATCCCTACAATCTTTGAATATAGATTCATCTTCAAAAATTGTGGTTTGCAACTTTTCATGGGGTCTTGTAACTGATTGTGAGGGTTGTAACATTATGATTTATTATTGCCAAATGCTTGATTTGCATACCTATTTTATACATCTATATATAAAATTACATGAAAATTTCTTGGGTGAAAAGGGATCATAAGTGGAAAAAATTTTAAAATCCCTGAATTAAACCCTTCTATTCTCTGAGTGCTTTTCTCAAATTTGCTATCCCTTATTAAGAGACAATATATCATTTTAACTATTCAATGAGTTCTGGTCACTGAGGAAAAAGATGACAACCTTATGCTCACTTAATGTTTTGCTTCACTTTGGGAAGAATGGCACTCCAGGCTTCTGATTTTTACTGAATCTGAGTTATGGCTTTAAATTGGTCAGAAGTTAAGTCTCCACCAATCTCTGATTTCTTATATCCAAAATTTCCTACTCATACTATCTCTTTTTTTCTCACCTTGCACATTCTTCTTTTACAGAGTGATCCCATGTTGGATGTTCACTTTTTTGTTCTGCTATGCCCCAATTCTTTCAAATTAATCCCTTTCAAACCATATTTTCCTCTAATCTACCTAATTTCAGCATTCAATTTTCAGTTATTTAGCACACAGAACTAGATTTATTCATATAAATCACACAGGAGGTGACATCCTATCTACAGGATATCCAGGAAGGACATATACAATGGGGGCATTTCTTTATAGTAACACCATAGGAACCAGTAAAATGCCCAGTCAAATTTCCTTCCTCATTCCATATATAGCACTTTGTTTATATCTCACTTGTATACTTTCCATTTTGTTATTATGGTTATTTTTGTACCCTTCCATCTCTTACTTCCTAACCCTCTCCAAGATTATAAGTCCTTTGAAGTCAGAGACCATGTTTATTGACCTCTACATTTGCCAGTGACTAGCACATAGCAATAACTCACATTTATTCAGTACTTTTAGATGCTGAACAAATACTTGGTGAACTGAATCAAATTGAACCTCTGACTTTTAACAGGTTCATCTCTCATAGATCACCCATAAGGAAGAAAATAAAGTAGAGACATTGTTCTCAAAATGGCTAGGCATCTAATGGCAAAGTTATCCTCAAAATTGCATTTCTGTTCCTCAGCCAACATTTATTAAGTACAAGGAATACAAAAAGGGACAGCTGGGTGGTGCAGTAGATAGAATGTCAGTCCTGGAGACAGGTAGACTCATCTTCTGAGTTCATTTCTGGCCTCAGACACTTACTAGCTATGTGATCTTGGGCAACTCATTTAATCCTGATTATCTCCCCCCACCTCCAAAAAAAGAAAGAAAAAGAGAAGGAAATGGCAAAACACTCTAGTGTCCAAATGGGGTCACAAAAAATTAGACATGACTGAAACAACTGAACATCAAAGGATACTAAGAAAGGCAAAAACATTCTCTGTCTTCCATTCTACTCCATGCTCATGTCCTATTGGAGAAGTTTAAGATTATGGATCTCTCTGTTATAAAATACAGATGAGGATCTTCTTTAATACTTCCCCTCCTTTACACAGAAGTCTTTTTTGCCTTTTGTCTATAGACAGATGGAAATGGAAAAATGATATTAATTTCTTGTGGTCATATTCCCCTACAATATATCCCCTTTCAAATGTTCAATTATGCCATCCCCTGGATGTAATCTTGCTATAAATCATTTTCATATTATTTTTATTAGAATTAAGTCAAAATAAGCTCCAATTTAAAGTACTATTTACAGCTAATGATCTCATGTGCTATGACATTTTTCACATATGACATATTTTTGAATGAGTTATTTCCTTTCTTTCATGTTCCTTCACTAAATACTGACATAGCTAACCATACATGGAGTGACTCCACCATTGTACATGGTGGAAGAATAAGAAATTAACTCAAATGGACTCTACAGGCCTCTCCTCTAGGAGTAATGGTGGTTGAGTTGATTCACTCTGTTTTTTTTTCTGAAACTATTGAGCCAAATGAAGTTCATTTCAACCTTTCCACTTGCAGTTTATATATATAATCAGAGTAGGGTTGGATAAAGGGAAGAAGTGTGCCCTGGAACATTAGTACCATGTCTGTTGCTAAGTAGCTTGACCAATTCATGCAACTTTTTGACTTTTAGTCATCTTACCTGCAAAATGAAGTGTTTATTGAATATTAAATGTCAAAAACCCATCCACCTCTAAAATTTTTGATTCATATTAAAAAAGAATGTGACTTTTTAGGACCCCTGTTTTGTACAATGGATAGATAAACTTGTGTTAGTCAATATGAGTCTTCTCTAACCCTTTCATTTACAGATGAGGAAAGTGACAGATCTGGTCAATCAATGAGTCACTCAATAAAGAAGCAGACTTTTCCTATTTTGTAAGACCTTATTCCCTATCATTTATTCTAAGATTCAGTGACAATGGCCTCCTTGTAGATCCTTGAACATGACTCTCTACTTCTCAATTCCAAGCATTTTCATTGACGTGTTCACTGGATATCTCCTTTCTCATCTCTGCCTCCTGGCTTCCCTAAGCTTCCTTCAAGTCTTAACTAAAATCTCACTTTCAGCACAAAGCCTTTCCCAATTTTCCTTAACCATAGTAACTTCACTTTGAGTCCTATATCTTGTTTGTTCATAGCAGGACCCCCCCTTTCCTTTGTATCTCCAGTACTTAGCACATAATAGATGCTTAATAAATATTTTTTGACTAGCTGACTACATCATATACTTACTAGTTTTGTTACCACAGGCAAATTAATTAATCTCTAGAAACCTCAATTTCCCTACCTGTAAGAAGGGATAATAATAACATCTTCCTCCCATGGTTCTTATGAAGCTCAAAAGAGATAATATATACAAAGCACTTTGTATGTCTTAAAGTGCCACATAAATGCTAGCTATTTTTATTTATATAGTATGAACTTCAATCCTTACCCCTCCAAGGACAAGAGTGCAGTTTGTGGTATATTCTACTTAGCCAAGATGCCTTGTACAAATGTACTTTATTAGCCTACAACATTATCTACATCACTATATGAATGGATACTCTAAAAATCCATTACTTGAAAATGCATAAACTGAAAGCTATTAAATAAAGGATAATAAAAATGGAATGGTAATAAACACTTAGCTTTCACTAACTGCTCTTAGTTGCTAGCCTGGCTATATGCCTGGCCCTCTTTTTTTTTCCATTCTCTCTCAGTTCTTTTGTTTAATTTTGGCTCCAGGCTGAAAGTTTATCTGTTTTATGTTCTGAAGGGATCCAAAGAACTATTTCTAACTGACTTAAATAATGGGGTTTATCTTTGAACACTGTCAGTGGCATTCAGTTGCCATCTGCTTTGTCACCCTCAAACTTGACACTTACAGGTGGCTATTCTCTTGTCTCCCAAAGTGGTAAGAATGGTGTAAACCCTTTTTTCCAGTCTCATTGACTTCTTGATACCTGAAACTGGGCCTAGTACCAGTGTCTGTCTGCCATAGATTTGCTTGAAATCTGTGAAATTCTGTTAAAGTGTTGTTTTTCAGCCATTCAGATAAAGTAGGACAAAGTTAGATATTGAACCTTTGACAATTTTGTGTTCATGAATGATTAAGGTTTGCCAGGGTTGGGAATAATGCAGTTTCAAAGTTTTATGGTCTCACAAACAACGGGATATATTTTCATTGAACCAGTGAAATAAAAAGATATTTAAATGTCAACTTCTGTGTTATGTCATAGTCACTAAATATTGAAGTTCATGACATTTGGGTACTCTGAAGAACAATAAAATATAATCAGTCAATAGTGGATGAAAGGGAGGAGAACAAAATTGATTTCAAAAGTGGGAAAAATTTAAACTTTTTAAGCCATAGGGAGTGATATTTTGCTGAGAAGATTCTAGATAAGTAGTCAAATCAGTAGGAGTTTAAATGTAAAATAACCACTCTGTATTAAACTTCTGAAAATCAAATTCCCAATATATGTCAAAGATCTAGCTGACCAAACACAAAATATTGCTCTTATCTTCAGGGAATATCACATTCTAGATATCCTGTCCTCCATTCTACATATCTTTCTGATGGAGAAGCTCATATGAATGTAAAATGACTGGTGGCTCAGTGAATAGCACTATGGGACTTGATTTAGGAAAAGTTCAAATCCAGTCTCAGATACACCTTGGCTGTGTGACTCTGGGCAAATAACTTAAATTCTATTGCTCAATCCTGAATGATAAAATGGGAAAATAATAGCACTCATCTCTCAAAAAACCCAATGTTTTCTCTTTTAAAAAACTTTTTATTTTTAAAACATGTACAGATAGTTTTCAACATCCACCTTTGTAAAACCTTGTGTTCCAATTTTTTTCCTCCCTCCCTTCCCTTCCCTTCCTTTCCTAGATAGCAAGCAATCCAATATATGTTAAACATGTGCAATACTTCTATACATATTTCCACAATTATCATGTTGAACAAGAAAAATCAGGTCAAAAAGGAAAAAAAATGAGAAAGAAAACAAAATGCAAGCAAACCACAATAAAAAAGATGAAAATATCACGCTGTGATCCACACTCAGTCCCCATTGTCCTATCACTGAGGGGTCAGTCCCCACTGGCTCTCTCCAACACAAGACCATTGAAACTGATCTGAATCACTTCACTGTTGAAAAGATCCATGTCTATCAGAATTTATCATCATCTTGTTGTTGCTGTAGACCATGTTCTTTTGGTTTTACTCACTTCACTTAGAATCAGTTTGTGCAAGTCTCTCCTAGCCTTTATGAAATTATCCTGCTAATCATTTCTTATAAAACAATAGTATTCCATAACATTCATGTACCATAACTTATTCAGTCATTCTTTCACTTAGGAGCATCCACTCAGTTTCCAGTTCCTTGCAACTACAAACATTTTTTTTTGCATACGTGGGTCATTTTTCCTTAAAAAATGATGTTTTTAAGAGGTTATATTTTTGGTAGGAATATAAATTCTTTTAGAAAATGGCTCTGGAGAATTGTTGGTGTGAAAGAAGTTTATATCCAAAAGAATTTTGGAAAGTTGTGGGTTTCTAGGAGCAACAACATCTATTGAAAGAAGGGGCAGTACTCATGGCTGCTTCTCTCCTCCAATGGTGCCTTCCAAATTTCAGAGTTGATCTCACAGGACCTCAGAATCTCAAGGGACCAAGATGAGTTCCAGTCCAATCCCCTTGTTTTACAAGGCTTGAGAGATTAAGGGACTTACTGTGGTCATATAATCAAATAGTAGAAATGAGATTTGAACTATATTATCAGACTCAATGTCCCGTGAACTTTCCATTATTCATTAAGTAGCTAGGTGATGGGAATACTGGACTTGGAGTCATAAAGAGCTGAGTTCAAATCCCATTTTAAATGCTTCCTATGTGACCCTGAGCAAATCTATTCACTCCTGAGTTTCCTCATCTGAAAATGGAGATGATGATAATAGTATCTATCTCATAGGCTTGTAAGATAAAACATATAAAGCACTTTGAAAGTCTTAAAGTGCAGTATAAATGCTAAACTTTCTTATATACTAAATTATTTACTAAACAAAATACTAAATATTATATACTAAACTTTTTTCTGTGGCAAAAACTCTAGTCTCTGACTTACATTATCACCCTTAACATTATTCTTCTGCATTCAGAGGACTGGCCCTATTTATATTAATAATTATAATTATAATACCTTCTGTCATCTGATCCTCACAGTGACCCTGTGAATAAAATACTGCAAAGTAATATTCCAACAGGTGACATTTTAATCCAAAGACAGAAGCTTTATCCATTAAGCTTCATTGCCCTTGTATGACTTCCTATGGAATATAGTAGAACCTTACTTATGTCCTTTGTATATCCAAAGGACCTATCATGTGTAATTTTTCCTAGAAGGTAGACAGACCTAAGAGAAAAAAAAGAAAGGAAGAAAACTGGAGTAAATCTTTAAATCCTTTCTAATTTGACTGGATAAAGAAGCAAAACACAAACAAAACAAAACAAAAAAACCCCAACTAGTTCTTTGGCTTCAGGAATTGGTCAGAAGGACATGCTTTTGGAGCTTATCATTTCCTTGATTCAAAGCATGGCCAAGAAACTTCTCTTGTGGTGTCATCCACAAAAGGATTTTTAAAATATATGATCTCTGTTTTCCCAGATATTAGAATGTGAAAGAGAAAATTAATGATCTGAAAAATTCTTACTTTGATTATGACCATATTGTTTTTGTTGGAAAAAGACACATTAATAGTACAAGGAGAAAGAAGAGAAGGAGTAGGGAGATAGGGACAAAGAGAAAAGGAGCATAAAATGAAGGAGTTGGAAAAAAGATGCCTTGACTCTACTAGGAGGAGGAGTGGAGGAGGAAGAAGAGGGAAAAGATGATATAGAGGAAGTGGGGGAGGAGAAAGAGAAACTGGGGTATATCAAAATTCCAAGGAAGACATTTCCCGATTACTCCCTAGTTTTCTGAAGTGAAAACTGGGATTCACAGAAACAGAGATAATAATTGTGTACTGTATGGAACATGTTTTTTGTTATCACATGCATGTTTGGGGACTGTTTTGATAACTGACCATTTTTTAACCGTAGGCAAGAAGGAAATATTTGTTCTATTGAAGAAGGAGGTCTGGAACTTGACAAGAACTCTGAGTATTCTAGGTTACAAAGATTATCAAGATTTGTGAAATGTTTTGAACAAGAGTTCAAAAAGAATTTGACTTCCCAACTAGTTGTAACAAGCAGTTCTAGCACTCTTGTATTTTAGCAACATTTTAGCTACAATTTACACTAGGGAATTTTAATTCAAGATAAACATTTTAATTCGTTAGATGTCTGGTTTGTGCTACTTAATCGACCAAATGGGAAGTAGCAAAAACAACATCAGACCCCCCAATATCATTTTAAAATGTTTGGAATGTTAAAATGATGTTTAATTTTTGAAACATTGGCATTTGCAGATCGCTTATTTAAATAGAAGATAGCCATCTGGCTAATTACATGCTTCCAAATTTCCCAAGACTGAATTTGCTCTTTTATTCCTTTCTATGATAGATAACTAGAATGTCTTACATTGTAACCAACAGGGGTTTTCTGGTAAAAAAAAAAACAAAAACAATTTCATACAAGAAATTCCTCTCTGGTCTTACAATAGTCAGTTGAAATGAGGTACTTGAAAGTCAGTTGTACTGGAGAAATTTTTAGAAATAAAAACTATAAACTGCCATTAAAACGTTAGTACCCTGAGTAGAAGAAAAAAAATGTTTTGTCTTGTAATTGGTGCTGAAGCTCACTGCTACTAAGACTAGGAGTTTTGACACTAGTTTTCAAGATAAATCTGAAAATAAGTTTTGGACACACCTGGTACGCCCCCTTCAACTCTAAGTGATGTCTACAGAAAAGGTGGCAATTAAACAAATTATAAGTCCCAGTCTCAAAGTGGTACAACAGGATCTGTTGAATGAGATTCTCTTCTAAAGAATCTCCTAAGTAACTTTTCAGGATGAAAAAAAAACATTGGTAAAGATAGGAAGAAATCAGAGGTGAGGAGGTGAAAGAAAGTAATATGATCAAGGCTTATCAAGATAACTGTAGTTCAGCAGATGCCCACATGGAGGAAAAGCTAGGAATTTGAATGGTAATCAAAAAGGGTGAAATTGGGGGTAACAAGAAAAGGTCCTGGGATATAAAGGTATGTATATAGTGGATAAGGTTATTCATTATAGAAGGCTAGAATAGAGTGGTAATTCAGTGTAAGTTTGTTAATTTCAACCTTCTAAACTTTGGTGTCTTCCTCTATAAAAGGGGATAATTGCACTAGATGGCCTCTAATTTCCCTTCTAGGTCTTCTTTGATTTGAAATGGAATTCTGAAGTTTTTTTTAAATTACCCCCCCCCTAACAACTGACCAAATATCTGTTGTGTCCTAGTTTTAAGCAAACCCTGATATATCCCAAATCCCTATTCTGAATTTCATAGTATTATGAAATGAAGAATGTTTCCTTTTAAGGAAGATGTCCATTATAAAGTTGTCAGAAGAACTTGCTTTAATTTCCTGAATGAATGACTACTGGGGTCATGGACCATCATAAATTAAAGAAGGCACTGTTCTGCTTCCTTATCCCCATTTTGCTTCCTCCCCTCCCTTCCCCAAGATACTTTGGCTAGCTCTCTTACAAATCCCAATGGCACCATAAAGAAAGGAAAATATAACAATCAATTCTCAGCCAGTTTTGTGAAGAGGAACTGGAAGTTTTTTAATTGACTAAAAGGTGAGATTACTTTTTTGCTTACTTTAAAATACTCAAAACAAATGCAACAGCAAGAGATACAAAGAGAAATTCCATTCAAAATAATTATTGATAGTATAAAATATTTGGGAATATATCTGCCAAGGGAAAGTCAGGATCTATATGAGCAAAACTACAAAACACTCTCCCCACAAATAAAGTCAGATCTAAACAATTGGAAAAACATCAAGTGCTCTTGGATAGGTCAAGCGAATATAATAAAGATGGCAATACTACCTAAACTAATCTATCTATTTAGGGCTATACCAATCAAACTCCCAAGAGATTATTTAACTGACCTAGAAAAAATAACAACAAAATTCATCTGGAAAAACAAAAGGTCAAGAATTTCAAGGGAATTAATGAAAAAAAATGCAAATGAGGGTGGCCTAGCTGCACCAGATCTAAAACTATATTATAAAGCAGTGGTCATCAAAACCATTTGGTACTGGATAAGAAATAGAGTAGTGGATCAGTGGA
>JAJPUD010010410.1:0-62549 GCA_023553655.1 Myrmecobius fasciatus
TGCATTAAATATTTCAGTAATGTCTATGTGGGGAGGAATATGATCAGAGAGAAAAGAGATAATGACAATCATGAGATGTATCCAAAATGTCACTTAAATATCTTTTCATCTAGATTAAATTTTAGATCTGCCTAGCACTGTCCACTGAAAAAATAGACACAAAATTTGGGGGTAGGAAGTCTATATGTTTAAAAATAGTGAGGACACTATGGTCTTTTAGGAAGGAAATGTCCTGCATGTGATCTAAAAACTCTAACAAGACCAGTAGGCTGATGATTCTGCAGAACATTACTTGCACTCTATCACAGGACAATTAATATGCTATCACTATGAACATTAAAAAAAGACACTCAGAAACTGATTTTACCTGCTGACAGTACTTTAAAAGCTATAAAGATCATATCTAAAATTCAGATAATACTTGTACTGATTATGTCAAAATATAATTTTTGAAATCAAGTAAAATAAGCCACTCAAAATGTTTTATAAACCAATAAAATATTATGTAAGTACATATTAATGCTATTCTCCAATCTCAGACATTACTGTTAAGGTAACTATCCTAAGTCACCTAATTTTACCCTTAGAATTATTTTTTGTCTCCTATCTCTCTAAATTACTCCCCACTAATTTCTAATCAGTTGCCGTATGCCAATAATTTCCTTTCCATGTGTTCCCTTCACATTATCAACAGCCTGATTCATGTCCTCATGTCTACTTGCCAGGACTATTGTAACAACACATAAGAAGCCCTCCTCAATCTTTTTCTCTCCAATTCATACATCCAAGAGCTGCCAATATTTTTTTCCATGTCATACCAATGCTCAAAATCCTTCTTTCATCTACTATTATATAAATTAAATCTATCTTAACCTATTTACAGCCTTTTGTAATCTATGAGCAATTTACTTTTTCAGCCTGGTTTAATATTCTTTTTTTTAATGGACTATCATTTTAGGTAAACTAGATATCCAAGAATTCCCTCATTGTGATGTTCTTTCCCACTTTCTGTTTATTCATACTGGCCATCCTTTGCATTGTACCCTCCATCATTTCTACTTTTCAAAATTTCTATTTTCCTTTAAGGTTTAGCTCAAATGTCTCCTTTATGTGTAGTCTTCTCTGACCATTCCTCTCTATCACTATCAGCAAGAGGTGTTCTCTCATTCTCCAAATTATCATAAAATATATTGCCTTGGATCTCTCTCAACTCTATTAAACTTGTCCATGTATAAAACATATAACCAGATACAAAAAAATATTAAGTTTATCTATGTACATATTCATCCCATCACTTGAGCATTTATTAAATGATTTCTATGTGTCAGGTACCATAAATGCAAATAGAATGAAAATTGAAGATACAGGTCAGGAACTGTACCATATTGTACTAGGTGGATGATATAAGTACATATTAAGTGTTGGCTGACCCGAAATGAATTATTAAAACTTATCTGACAGGACTATTTTGATGGAAGAGCCTTGTAAATTTGATACATTAAAAAAATCTGTATCTACAATTCTTTTTTCCAAGCTTAGTACATACATATTTTTATCACCCTGCAGAACATCTCCATGTGCATGTTTGGCCTGCATTTAAAACTCAGTCTTGCCAAAATAGATCACATAATGCCCAGGGTTCCCAGGTCAAATTCTTCTTCTAAATTCTTATTTTTCTTAAAGTTATTAAATTCTCCAATCTCTTTAGTTCAGTGTGATTTGTGATTCTTTCCCCTTTCTCTTCACTCTCCCTATATTGACTCAGTATCCCAATCTTACTCAATTATTCCTTCACCTTATTGCATCTTATATCTATGCCTTCCTTTCAAGTTCATAGTCATCACACTTAAGAGTATTATGTTTTCAGATTTCAAGAGCCTTCAAAGGTCATCTACTTCAACCCATACCTCAGAATGTCCTATAACACCCACAACTAGTCATACAGACATTGTTTCATGAGTTCTAGTAAGGAGTGTATAAGGGTGGTGATGATGGGGAGGAATAGTACATGCTAAAGAAGTATATTCCAGATATGAATAGCTCTAATTCACCCAATGCATTAAACCAAACTGTCTCTTTGAAATGTCCCACTGTTATTGGTTCTGCCTGTTGGATTTATATGGAGAAAAAAAAATTTTTTCCCAATGGTAGCCTTTCAAATATGTGGTTTTTTTCCCCAGTTATTCTAAACATTCTGAAATTATCTAGTACTATTATTGTCTAATGCTTGTCTTTTTATTTTGTCCAGGCATTGTCAAATGATTTGTTGAAAACTTATTCAACTCTATCTTTAGCATTGCCTTAATTTATTAACATGTTTTAAAAATAAAGAAAATTATATATCATGATCTGCTGATGATGAAGTCATGCTGACTTTTTGATATTAGTGTGTCCCTTTCTATATGTTTACAAAACATTTCATTAATAATGTCCAAAAATTTTTTTCAGGGACCCAAATCAAGATAGACAACTCTTTTCTTTCTCGTATTTTTCTTTCACCTATCAGAACGACATATATAATTACCAATTCTATAAGTACCTTGGGATATTATTTGTCTGGTCCAGGTGATTTGAAATCATTGAGGACAATTAGATGATTACTTTTTCCTTTACACTAGAAGGTTTCAAGCACTCTTTTAATTTTGTTCTATTCTTAAGAATTAAGAAGTAAAATCAGAGTCGAGTATATTTGCCTTCTTTCCACTCTCTATTCTCATCATTCCATTAACGCCAAGCAGCAATTCTATCCTTCTTTGATTATTCATTTAAAAAAACAAAGTTTTTAAAAGCCTTTTGTTGTCATTAATATCTTGTTTTAAAACAATCTTATTGGCATCTCTTATTTTTAAATCACCTTCATTTTCTATTATATAACTTCATCTTCTCCTTAACATAGTCAACCTTTATAACAACAACAACAACAACAAAAGTGGTTTACCAAATGTATCAATTGTATACGTGGTGTTTCACAACTAAACTCCTCTTCTACAAAGAAGGGAGAGAGGTGCCTTTTCATACTTTTGGGTCAAATTTATCAATAATAATTACATAGCAGTTATCATAATTTTAGTGATTACAGTATAATTTTTTATCCTTGCTCTGATTACTTTGTTTTGTATCATTTTATCCAATTCTCCTTATGCTTCTTTATATTCATCATTTTCATTGTTTCTCATAGACTGTTTCATTATGTATCACAGCTTGTTTTTAGTAATTAGTAGTTTTATTTTAAGTATAAAGATTCATTTATTCTTTCTTTTTGTTTTAGTTCTCCCTCTCCCTAACTCCTTTCTGACCAAACAAGAATGCAAGAAAAACATAACATTTTACAGATATGTAGAGTCATGAAAAACAAATTTTAACATTAGCAATATTCCAAAAGAAAAAAAATAAAAAAGGAAAAAAAAAAGATGTTTCAATATGCACTAAGCATCTATCAGTTCTCTATCTATTGATGGACATCATGTTTCATCATAAACCCTTTGTAACTGTGATGGGTTATTGGATCACAACATGTTCATTATAGGTACATGTCGATTGTGTGCATTTCCTTTGTTTCCAGGTCTTTGCTACTTATTATAAAAAGTACAGCTATAAATATTTTGGTGCATATGGATATTTTCATTTTATCATGAATTTTTTAGGGGCAAATATTTAATAGCAATAGGATCTCTGGGACAAATGGGATAGACATTATAGTACCTTTCTTTACATAATTCCATATTGACTTCCCAAATAGTCAACCAATGTACAGCTGCTCCAACAAAGCATGAGCATGCTTATCTTTCCACAGTCTAGACAACACTGATTATTCCTAGGTCTGTCTAAACTTCTTTGCCACTTTGTTGGTATGATGTGAAACTTCAAGGATATATATTTATTAGTTAAAAAAAATTAAAACCTCATTATTTACTGATCAGTAAAAAATTTTAATGTGGATATCAACAGCTGCAATTCTTCTTTTGAGTTTTTTTATTGTCATTAACATCATCCCTAGCCTGAACTCATTTAAAATTTAAGATTTCTGATACTATTTTTATGGAATTGTACCAACTTTTGAATACATCCTCAATTATCTACTTGCCTTTGCTTCTATCTTCTATATATAAAATTTAAATAAAAGTTGGTTAATAAGTTCCCTAGGTATTCACATTGATCTCTTTAAATAGCTTTCCTTTCCCTTTTCTTTTTCAATATAATTGTTTTTGTAAAAATCATTAGGATTTCATTTGAGAGTTCCTCAGCTACTCTTACTTAGTTTGGCATCCTCCTTATTCTTTCTCTGAATGCTATATAATTTCCTCTCCCACTTACTAGAATTGACAAATGACTCCATTCTGATTCAAATTTTGAGATGGAGGGGACACTTTCTCAAACTTCTCATTGTTCTTATCTCAGTTATCCCTTGTAAATTTAAATGTCAACAGATGTCAAGTTAGTGGAACTGACTTAATCAGTGCTCTATCATACTCCTTATCTCTTTCTTTCCCATCAATCACACAATACTGATTTTGTTTCTCCCTCTATCAATCTTTAATAAAATTTTCAGTACCATGCTTTGTCCACTGGTTCTTGGATATATATGTAGGTATGTACATATTTATATATGCATGTGTAATACATAATGCATATGTGTGTAGGTGTATACATATTTATAAATGTACTTTTTTTTTTGACACTATCTCCCTTTTTCTGTTCTTTTTGAGTAAAGTTATCATTATCACATTCCTGGCATGAGTCCCAAACCACCCAGTTTCAGTGATATCTATAAAACTACATCAGATTGCTTCTTGCATAAGCAATGATACAGTGCAAAGAACACTGCATTTGGAATCAAAGGTCTAAGTTTACAAACTCAGTCTTACTATTTATTTGATCCTTAACAAGATATTAAAGCTCTGGGTCACAGTTTCCTCATGTGCAAAATAAGAATTTTCAACTACTAAAGCTTCTTCTTTTTTTAAATCTATGATCTTCCCATCCTTTAAACTTAAATATCTGAGGCCAAAATCATTTAAATTAGGAGTCTTAGATTTGAATCTTAATTACATGATCACAGGCAATTGTTTGTGTGTGAGGGGTAAAGGTAGAGGGTATTTTTGTTTTTACCTCTAGAAGGATAATTTCCATATTTATAGATTGGAGATAATGATACAAGATAGTTTTAAGGAATTCACATTTACCTTTAGGCAATATGTAAATGTGGTTATTTTCATTATTATTATTTGTTGAGAAATCTGTTCAGCTTAGTTTTACAACTATATCAAGAAAATGAAAAGTGAATTTTTGAATGAAATAGACACAACAAAATTCTCAAGATAAAAATAAATGTTAGCCTGAGAAAGACAGGACAGATAATATCTCTAAGACAAGGAAAACAGAAAAATGCTGAGGTAGAAAGAAAGAAAGGAAATTCAATGACTTCAGTTTGGCCTTCATTTCAATAAACAAGTGAGAGATAATCTATTGATAGTGATGGAAAAGAGATAGAAATTCAAAAGAATAGTTTTTCACTTTGTTGGAATTTTTAAAAAACTACTTCTAAGTAAAGATTTGGGTGCATTAAATGAAAGTTTGAAAGTTATGGTCTAAGGAGGGATTGGGGGATAAGTTTAAATAAAGGAAATTCACTGATCTAGAGCTTCATTTTTAGAAATATAGAGATCTAGTTAATCATGGGGGAAGAAGGAAGAAAATTAAAGAGATAAAATAATTACATAGGACTGCTATGCCTGGATAGGTTAGGCTGGTTGGAAGGAATATGACACTGATAGCATCACAAATTCATCAAGGAAACTTTTATATCCATATTGTACATAGGTTTATGTACAAACCTAAAATTGACTAAACTGAAATTTTTACTGTTTAAAAATGAGTTTAAAAATGCAAGGAAATGCACATAATTTAAATCTGAATTTAAAAGTTGACACAATATGTTTTTCTTACCTATTTGCAAAGGTAAACAATAACAGGTTTAAATTAACAAGAGTGTTAGAAATCACAAAATGGAGGTCATTATGGTTATTTAATCCAGACTTTAAATGAAAATCTTTTTTAGTTTGTCTTTGAACTTTGCTTAAAACCAAATATAATTAGTATTTTGAAGGTTGAGACTTAGGAGGACTGAAAATGCGAAATGTTTTTATTTATAGCATAAAACTAAATGTAGAATTTTCTATTGTAGAAATGTAGTCACTGAAACTAAAATTAAGGCACTTGCATTCTTTTAAATATTCTGCTATTAACTATGACATGAAGGTCCTTCATCTAATTTGATCAGTCAAGGAGGAAAAAGGCTCTCTAATAATCAATCTGATATCCAAGCCCAGATTCTCTGGAGAGGGAACTGATAAACATGAG
Organism: Myrmecobius fasciatus; assembly: GCA_023553655.1. Taxonomy (NCBI): domain Eukaryota; kingdom Metazoa; phylum Chordata; class Mammalia; order Dasyuromorphia; family Myrmecobiidae; genus Myrmecobius; species Myrmecobius fasciatus. The sequence goes on from JAJPUD010010410.1 coordinate 6,361, forward strand.
TAAAAGAATCATACAAATAAATTTTTCTCTTCAAATTCCTGATCATAGTCCTTTCTAAAGACTTACTTCCTAGTATTCTTTTTAGTATGATTACTTCACAGAATTACTAATATATAGGAATGACAATGACTTTTTTAAATAGGTCAGAATAGCTATTGAATAGGAGTCTTCATTCCTGGAAATTTCAAGCTGTCATTTGTTCATTGTCTCAGCTAAAATGTAGATTTCATGTTTTAGATTTTATATATTTAAGCCAAATAATTACTTACTGATAACTAGCTTAGAACCATGGAAAGGAACAATAAGAAACAGCTTACTAATGAAAGATACTGTCTTCTAGAGTTCAATTGTACCACCCAGATTCTTTATTGCTACCCAAGACAATACAACTCTGGGCCAAAGCTTAATTAATGTTTGAACTTTTGAAAAAGTGATGATAGTGTTTTCACTGATAAAATATTTACCTGTCTTAGGATCGATAGAGAAATAAGGTTGTCCCTGAAGGATGCTATAAACCACTCTGGCACTATTTCCATAGGTTGGATCATCTGCATCTGTGGCTTTGACCTGAAGGACATATGCACCTAGAAAAAAAGAAGATAAGACAACAATTGAACATTCTAATCTCTATTCTGCCTGCTCTGAGTTCAGTTTGCTTGAATTAGGGTATTCCAGAATGACAAAGGTCAAGAGTGAAAGAAATGTCAATTCTTATAACAAATGACCAAAGAGTCACAGAGGTTTTGTAACCACTCAACTGCAAAAATACCAAAGATCACACAGGTTAAAAGCAAAAGCTTTCTTTTATTCCATTGGGAGAGAGAAATTGGTTAGGCACATGTGTTGGGGTCTCCTCTTGTAGGAGACACAAGGCAGTGTGTGGCTAAACCTTAATTTATATATTTGTAGCTAGATATAGAAACAGTGTAGTATAACAACAGTGGTGAGGCACAAGATCAACAATGAAGAAAGGTTATCTATCTAGTGACAAAAATTCCATTCATGGCAGGTACTGTTGGTGCTTGCCTGAGCTCAAGGACCACCAGTTCTGTGATTTAGTTGCAGTAAAGTTCATCCAGAGTATAAGGGATTATTGTCCTGACAAATTCAGAGCACAGCTTGTTTACTGAGCCTTAGCTAAGGAAAACAGGGTATTAAAAAAGAGAGGGGTGATCTTGAATTCTGACAGAAAATATTTAGGCCTATCTAGCTACATCACATAGGATTTTTTTTTATTACTATTTTTATTAAAGGGAAATATGTTAATTTATTACAATTAAATTTTTGATTATAGAAATTATCACTAGCATTTTTAGAGCAGTTGAAAACACTTCAAATTAACTAATATTAACTTAGGAAGCGTTCAGGATTCATGGCAATGTTATTAAGAGATTTCAAAGATCTGAAACTTAACAATCTTTTATAACTGAGAGAAATTATTATTAGTAATCAATGATTTAGAGATATTCAAATTTTCCCTTTTTTTCCCCTTTGATCCTCATTCTAAGATTTTAGTCTCTGATAGTTGAAATAATCTCCTATATCCAGATTCCTCACTGGTTAATGCAGTCATTGTACTCTGCTCAGATTTGGGTGGATATAAACTCTTTGAGTAGGTTGTCCAAGACTGGGGTTAATTTAAGAAGTAAATGACAAAATCAAAGTTCAGGTCCAGCCTCTTATTGTAATATCCTTCCTCTCATTAACCAATCAGAATTGATTATCACTCTGGAGAACATTGAAGGGCATAAAAATCATGAGTTACTTGCCATGACTGTCTTTGGTCTAAGAGAAAGGTAACCAAATGGTCAACATTTTATTAAAATGCTGACATTATTAATAAAAATGATTAAATTGTCCAGAAATTATGTTTCTCTCTTTCTTTTCTTTTTTTTTTTAATTTAGGTACGGCTTATAATTTTTAGCAATTTCTTTGTAAAAAAAATTGGTGGGAAATTTTGATTTTTAGCATGTTTTGATATGATGATTTAAATATATATACATATATACATACATACATATATATGTATGTACATATATACATGTGAGAGAGAGAGAGAGAGAGAGAAAGTGTGTGTGTGTGTGTGTGTGTGTGTGTGTGTGTGTGTAGGCTACTCCTATCCCTATCTCTTCTATCTCCTCTTCCAGTTAAATGCCTAGAAAAAGTTAAAGGAAACCAAATTATACAGATAAGTGGTTCCTCCAGAGGCAGGAGAAAATATATAATAAACAGTATGAGAACAATGACTAATTCTGAATTGATTCCAGTTCATAGTGTCTGAAGGCATAGGAAACACATAGACCTCTAGTACAGAACTGAACAGTAAGTTTCTATTAGGTGCCAAAGCCCTTGGCAGAAGTTGCAAATGCCACACAATTCTAGGCAGCAGACCAACCTGTTGTAAAAAGCAACAACAACAAACTGAGTTGAAGTTATGATGTGGACAGAGAACTAATAGAAAGCAACTTCAAAAGTATTGTATCTGGAGCAAATTCTCATCATTTGCCACCAAATGTTAGTAGGCAAACATTTGCTAAATACTTACTGTATGCAGACACTATGCTAAATGCTGTAGATTCAAACAAAGACAAAAGTAGTCCCTGACCTCAAGTAGCTCACATTTTAATGGAGAAGACATGTAAAACATCAAATACATACAAAATATATGCAGAAATAATTGAAGACAATTATATAGGGGAAAATATGACTTGAAAAAACCTTCTGCTAGAAATAGAAATGAGAAGGAAAATCCTTTCAGGCATGAAGGAAAGCCGGTGTAAAGGCATAGAGACGGGAGAGATACCATCATGTGCAAAAAACAACAAGTAGGTTGGTAGAGCTCTCAAAGTCATATCAGGTCTAGAAGGGTCAGAATCGGGAAAGTCACTGAGTTAAGGAGGTGATAATAATCTTTTGTCAATCTCTAAGAAAAGTCATTTCTAACCAAAACTAAGTGCAATTTTAAAGGCTAAAACAGAACCATAAGAACTGGGAATTTTCTCAACTGCAAGATATGAAATCCTTCTCTTTCTCCATCGTGTAGACTATTATGTAATCTTGCAATGTTCTTTCTTTATAATAGAAAAGCAAAAGAAAATCACATGAGAAAGTAAAAATAGACATTTGGAGATCAGAAGCAAAGAGCAATAAGCTGAGTGATTGAATCTAACTTTTTAATTGAAAGTCTATTCACATTACATCATACCATTACATACTATCTCAGAGCTATTTGTTAAGTGCCTACCATGAACTTGGCAAATAATCACGAGTTTCCTAGTGACAATTTTCCAAAGCCGGATTGAAGGGATGGGAAGGGTAATGGAGAGGGGACTCATCAAAAAAAGTGTTGGGAAATGAAGAGTTAGATTCTCTTCTATTTCCTTCTACGTAACTTATAGTTATTATTAAGTATGGACAGCTGAACAAACTATTTTGATTACATTAAATTAAAAAGTTTTCTCAAAAACAAAACTAATGCAGTTTAGATTAGAAGGGAAGTAGGAAAATGGGGGAAAAAAATTACAGCCAGTGTTTCTGAAAAAAGCCTCATTTCTAAAATATATAGAGAATTGAGTCGAATTTATTAGAATACAGGTTGTTCCCCAATTGAATGGTCAAAGCATATAAATAGGCAATTTTCAGATGAAGATATTTAAGGCATTTATAATCATTTAAAAAAAAAATGGTCTATCACAACTGATTAGAGAAATGCAAATTAGAACAACTCTGAGTTACTACCTCCCTATCAGATTGACTAAGATGACAGGGAAAAAAATGATAAATGTTGGAGGGAATGTGGAAAAACTGGGAGACTAATGTATTATTGATGAAGTTGTGCTTATCCAGATGTTCTGGAGAACAATTGGGAACTATGCTCAAAAGGCTATAAAAGTGTGCATACTCTTTTGATCCATCAGTGCCACTATTAGATCTATATCCCAAATAAATCCAAAAAGAGGGAAAAGAATCCACATGTACCCAAACAAAATGTTTGTAGCAGTTTTTGTAATGGCAAGGTATTGAAATTTGAGTGAGTGCCCATCAATTTGGGCAATGAATAATTTATGGTATATGCATGTAATAGAAGACTTATTCTATAGGAAATGATGAGCAGGCTGATTCCAGAAAAGCCTGGAAAGATTTACATGAATTGATTCTGATTGAAGTGAGCAGAATCGGGAGAACACTGTACATGGTAGCAATATTGCATGATACTCAACTATATGATAGCTTTAGTTCTTCTCAGCAATATAGTGATCCAAGGCAATTCCAATAGACTTGGGATGAAAAATGCCATTTGCATTCAGAAAAAGAACTACAGAGACTGAATGAGGATAGAAGCATACTATTTTTACCTTTCTTTTTTTTTTTTGCTTTGTTTTTTCTTTCTTGTAGTTTTCCCCTTTTGTTCTGATTTCTCTTTCATAACATAACTAACGTAAAATGATCATTTATGTATAACCTATATCAAGTTGCTTGTTGTCTTGGGGAAGGGGAAGATAAGGAAAGAAGGGGGAAAATGTAGAACTTAAAACCTTACAAAAAAAAAATCAGTGTTGAAAACTATCTTTACCTGTAATTAGGAAAAAAAAAACACTATTAAGTAAAAAACAAAACAAAACAAACAAAACAATTTTCCAATCTTGAGGAAAACTGACAATGCCTTCCTAAATGATTTCAGACCCGAGTTCCATAATTAAACATGGCTAACAATCATTTGCCAGTTAGCCAAATGATTTCAGAGAGTCTTTTTCTTCAGTATGATTTCTGTTAGTCTATCTATTTTAAGTGAAAAGATTGCATATATATATATATATATATACACTTATTCCATAGATTATTAGGGAGGGTGGAATATTTTTCAAAAGAATGGAAATAATAATTCAAGAAGAAAACAAAAACAAGACACAAAGAGGCAGGGTTTAAATCTAAGCTATAACAGGTGACCTGGTTGGCATTCAAATAACATGGCCAATTCATCAGGGCTTCACTCTCTACAGTAGAATTTGAATACTTGGCAATTTAGCTCAAGAAAGCACATCAGTGTTCAGAAACAACTTGCCAGATGATTTTCAGATTCTTCCAAAGACAATTCAAATGGAAGCAATTTGATTTCTTGACATGTAATTGGTGTACTGTCCAGGTTTCATAGGCAGCACAACCAAATTTAAGCTCAACACAATAGCTCTGTACACCTCAACTTTGATAAGTAATCTAATACCTTTTCTATCCCACACTTTCCTTCAAAGATTCCAAAACACTGAACTTGCTCTGGCAATGTATGTTTTAACATTATCTAAATATATATCTCTTGAAAGTATACTGCCAATGTAAGTGAACTTAATTACTGCATTCAAAATTTTTCCACTTGCTATATCCTATTGATTACACATATGGATGATGTGTGGTGCTTTCTACTAGAAAACCTTTGTTTTCTTCCTGTTATTTTTTAGGCCAACATTAACACAAGCAGTAGAGAACTTATCCATACTTTGTTATATCTTACCCCCAGAAGTTGCATTGAATGTACAATTATTGGTGAACACAAAGTCATGTACCAACTCTCCTTCCACTTCAGTCTTGACTTATAGCCTTTTCAAGTTAAATAATTTACCATCAGTGTAGTAGTTGACCTGGATGCTATTTTCATTCTCATTGAAAGCATCCAAAAACATTGCTGAAAACATCATGAGAAAAATTGTAGACATAAGCATAAAATCTCACTTCACTCTATTAGTGAGTGGGAAAGTTAGATAGCATCATTCATTATCCAGAATCCAAGCTAGCATGCTGTCATGGAATTGATATGAAATGATGAACTTCTCCAGGCAACCAAATATTTCCATGATATTCCACAAGTCCTCATGGCTAACATTATCAAATGTCTTGGGTAGATCAACAAATGTACTGCACAGACCTCTGCTCTACTCGCATTTCTTCTGGAGTTAAGAGATTACAATTGACCATTCCTAGACCTTTCTGAAATCATACTGGCTCTCTGGTAGATGGCTATTTTCCAGGTTAAGGATCATTATATTAAGGACTTTGGGGGAAAAAAAATTGGCAATGACTGAGAGACATGTCACCTACCCACCTCCTCATTGCACAGGACAATCTATTATTTTTACCCTTATTGAGATGGACAATGAAGGTATCCTTGAACTAGTGGGGAATAACCTCCTCTTGCCACACAACCTGAACAATTTCAGCCAGCAAGGGCATCTAGATGGTAAAGTGGATAGGGAACTGGTGCGGAACTCAGGAGGATCTCAATTCAAATCCAACTTCAGATACACTTACTAGCTGTGTGACCCTGGTTAAGTCACTGAGTCCCAATTGCCTTGCCAAAAAAAAAATTTAGCTAGTTTTTATATGAGCAATGGACTTCTTGCCTTATAAAATCTCAGGTGTAACAGAATCAGCATCGGGTGGTTTGTTACCTAAGAAAAACCACATGGCATTCAAAATGTCTTCTTAAGTTGGAAGTTTGAATAGAGAAGAGTTGACTTTAAACTGAGGTATACAGTCAATGGCTTGAGCATAGGCTGATGACAATCTGTAGAGAACACTATAGAAGTGTTCAATCCATTTATCCTTACTATGTCCTTGTTAATAATCAGGCTCAATTTGCACTGAGTAGTTGAGATGCATCACAAGTCTTTGGCCCATAAATATCCTTCAAGCCATCATAAAAGCACTTTGTATTGTTAATATCAGTGTAAAACTGAAATTTATCTTCCTTCTTACTGAGCCAAGAATATTGAATCTCTAAACTTCACTTTCACTTCCCTTTTGATAGAGTTAAATAATGCCTTCTTAGAGAAAGATGAATTATTCTGCTGCCAAACCCTGTGGAGTTTTTATATTTCATTTAGAAGTTTCTGAATTTCTCTCATTTTCTTCAAACCAATCTTGATGTTTGCAAGTGATCTGACCCGAATAAATAAATTTGGTGCTATACAACAAATCTTCAAAAGCTGCCCTCTCCTTTTTTGCTTCACCATTACTAGCCATTCATTGCTTAGTTTTTCCTTCAAATTAAGAGCAAATGCTTCAAACTCAGAGAAACTCTCTAATCTGTTGACATTAAGTCTTCTGGTAGTTGTCTCTGCCCTTGGGTCTCTGCTTTTGGTGAATGTGAATGTTTGACTTGGAGAGGTTTAATCTATGATTGGTCCAGGACTCTGTACCACACATGCCTTTCTTACTCTCACATTCTGTCAGTATCATTAACTTACAATGATGTAATCTATAAAATGTGAACGTTTGCTGCAGAGGTGCATCCATGATGTTTTATTACATTTAGGTAAACAGATGACAATGTTGGTCATAAGAAGGTCATAAGATGCACAAGTCTTCAGCACTAAGTGATCATTGCTGTGGCTGACTCTGACTTGATTCCTCCCAATAACTCTTTGCCATGTCTAATATCACATACCTACCGTGGCATTAATGTTACTCAGAATTACAAGTTTATCTTTTTTTGGCACATTGATTATGAGGGTTTCTGGTTCTTCATAAAGTTTTTCTTTAACCTCATCAAGGTTTGTTATGATTGGAGGGTATGCCATAGTTGGAGCATATGACCTGAAGAGGCTAGTGTGACACTTTCCTACAAGTGACAATCACATTTTATAAAGCTGTCATTCACTCCTTTTGGGAGGTATAAAAAAATAACTAAATGTCCTGCATCACTGTAGCCTTTCAAAAAAAAAAGCATGTATTCAATTCCAATTCTGGTAAATTGGCCTTCATTTGCCAGCCTTGTTTCACCCAGGATTATTTGGATACAATACTTGCTCAATTCTCTCACAACAAGAGCTGTTCATTTTTCAAGTGCACTGGATTTCTTGTTATCTATAAGTGTATACACATTTCATATACCAAGGGTGAGTTGAATCATCTTCACAAAAGTTATTGTACATTTGTGTTTGTTTGTTTTGACGACAGTGTAGGTTGTTAGGTGAACTAGACAATTTTTAAGGAATCTTTTCTAACCCATTTCTCATGTCAGGAGATGAGCTCATGTCCCCAGAGGGCTGCCTATTCCCACTGTTGATTTAGTCCAGTGAAAAATCAATCCTATGGCTTGGGCTATTTGTGTACATGGTTTGATTAAAGCTCCCAGTACATCTGTATTGGCTGCAACTTGCTCATCTCTCTAAGATTTTGAGGTTGATAAAATGATAAAATTGTGTGGATGATATCTTTTGATTCATCCATAAATTAGATTTTAGTGGGGCAGAGTAGTTTGAAGTTGTTGTCCTCACTCCTTCTCCCAAAGTTATTGTAGTCCAGTGTCAAGGCAAAAGACAAGATGTGGTTCAGATACATTCAATGAACTTGGGATATTTTATGTCTGACCAAGTTCCAAGCACTCAACAGCACCTGTATCAACCGCCATCATCGCCTATTAGAACAAACTGTTCACATCTGCTCATTCCATAGGGGAAGTCAAATAACATGTACCTTATTAGAGATATGTGTTATCTTCTATATTTGGAATCAAAATATCATTTTCATAACCATCAGGGGAGAAGTGGCTTAGGAACATTTCACGAGAAAAAAAGATCTTTGGGATTTTAGTAGACTGAAATTTCCTTATGAAGTCATATAATAACAAGGCAAATAAAATAATGATAACACTATCATAATTGCAAAATCATAATGTAGAAAATAAGTGGTAGTGGTGATAATCCCGCCATATATTTACTTTCCTGCTAAGATTATATCTGGGATTCTACATTCATTTTTGGACTCCACATTGATATGTATCTAGAAGATGATGTAAAGGATGGTGAAAGAAACCATACTATACAAGGACTGGACAAAATAAGTATAGAGATTTTAGCCTGGAAGGGAAAAGACTTTGTGCAGGAAAAGAAATAGTAATAATGATCTTCAAGTATTTGCAGACTTTTTATATAGAAAAGAGATTTAACACTTTAGGTGTGGTCCCAGAGGAAACAGCAAGACTTAATGGGTCAAAGTAGTAAAGGAGAAAAGTTAGACAATTAAAATCATCTTCCTAAAAATTAGAACTACTTCAAACTAGAATTGATTGCCTAAATATATATTTTATGTCTCCTCAACTTGCAGTCTGTTAAGGATGTTCTAGAGAAAATTCTTATTAATGATAAGATTGTACTTGCTATCCTCTGAAGTTCATTCCTATGAATCACTGGATTTGGATGTTCTGCTTCTCAGAGATGTGACCAATCCTTATGTTTTTGAGGGAGCAGAAACTCTTCAGTAGTCTATGTCTTTCTATGGAGGTCCCAAAAGGACCAAGAACTAGACAAATCTGGTCAGACTCCTGTTATAATGTAGGAGCATTTCTAATATCAGACGTCAACTTGTTCAGTTTTGATATTGAAATGAAATGTTGCAAGTCAATGAATAGTTAACAAATGGAGCCCTACTTTGCCCTAACCCAGCAAATATATGCAGCAAGGATACATTCACACTTGTCTATTCTGGATGCAGTGCTACCTCCTTCTACCCCTTTTGTTTCTATTTAGAAATCTGCCTGGGGATCAGGGCATGAAACATTATTTATGAACATAGTAATTCACAAGATCTTCAGAAATCCAAAAAGGACCTAGAATCCATGATGCTGGGAATTTTTTATTCCCTTCAATGACCAGGAAGATGCATCAGAAAACCTGAAGCTAACTAGGTCCAAGGGTAATCTTTAGCTTCTATTAGACCATGCCTCCTCATACTGTGGGTAAAAAGAAAGAAGGAGCATCAGAGAAACATTGGTTCTAACAGTATTTAATGAAAACTAGTTCCAGACCAAGTTTTTGTCTGATTTTATGATTCGGTATGTCCTCCTTTCTTTATTCAAATATTTTGACATTCAGGAAAGCATATTATCTCAGTTCATGTATTGGAGACCCTCAATCTTCAGAGCATCTCACAGTTTACTGAATTTTTATAACTTTTATTATAGAAACAGGAGATGAATAACTTAAACAGTTCCTATGGGCATGCACCACTGACATGCTCAAAATACCCATCACATAAGATTAGTGGAATAATGGAGCTAGTAACCATATATTGAGTTAATGGCTATTACATCTATTCTAAGCATTCATTAACTCAACCTTCTTCTTAATCCTGTAGTAATTCTATGAATATTCTGATACTTCCTGAATGATTTTCTTTCCAATATCTGTCATCTCTTCCACTGAGCCCTGTCCCAATGCTTCATTGTGGGCATGACCCTGGACTCTGAAAAATTCTATTATCAGAATGTAAGGTCTAGTTTGTACTCTAGAGTTGGAAAAGGTTTCTTACCCAGTAACAGATTATATTATATGTATCCACCACCTGAGCACCAACAAAATTAAGTTTGGAGATGATCACAAAGTTGGCTGTAAAGTCAAGTAATGTGTGCCCTAATTGCTCTCTTAAATTATCCACTAAATCTCTAAGGGCTATGTTCTGTGTTAGTGGAAGAAGTATGCATATTGTAAAAATCACATATTCCAGAAGCATTAGTTTATTTCTCATTTTTACTATCACATGAGTCTTGCTTAGAAAATTACTCAGAAAAGAATGCAAATATCAAGTACTATCTAAAATTTAGAAATAGATACTACAGTTGGGAATGACACAAGTTAGATTGTAGTAGCATCTTTGAACAGAATACCAACAAAATCAGAGGTGAGAAATCCACTGTTTCATAAACATAAGCCAACAATGTTTCCTCAGTGAGAATTATATTCTATATGCAAGACTTTTTGATAGTGATCAAGTCTTGAAAATAATAGGCACTAAAGAATTTCCCTGAAGAAATTTAGGTAGAAGAAATTTTTCTCTAAATCTCTGACCTTATAATACTACCTACACAAACTTATAGGACAATCCAATGTATTGATTATGATAATATATAATGAATGAAGACCTAGGGCTTGATGGTGATAGCCTATGATAAATGAATTAAATATAGGTCAGTAACATAATATTCTGGTTTCACCCTTGCTAGGAAAAGCAAAGTCAATCCCAGAAGATTTACCCGTAATACTGTACAAATATGTTTGTGAAAGCACAAGCAAACCTTTTTGAAGTTTTATGTAAAAATCATGCCAGATTTACTGACAAACAGAAACTTAATGAAAAATGAAAACCTTCCAAAATTGGGGGAAGAGGAGGTTGAGCCACAAGGGAAATGAAAGAGAAAGAAAATACAATTAACAAATCATATTTGAGAAGAAACCTGACATTTTGAAGTTGCGCAAAGAAGGATATTAAGGCACATTGTCAGAAATAGATACTGAAGACAATATTGATAGTCTAAATTTGCAGAATTGACAAACCCCCTCCCTGATGCCCATTTTTTTTTAATTTTGAGAATCTCAGAATGATCACATAAACAGAAATGACTTACCCTCACTCACACAGCTACCAAATGTCCCAGGCAGGATTTAAACTTGTCTTCTTTATTCCAAGTCCAGCATTCTTAACTACTGCTCCACCTAGTTTCCTAGCTTAAACAACCTATACTTTAAAAAGAAATACTTCAATATTCCCAACAATTAGTAATGTCATCACTATGTCATCACTACTAGAAGAATTCCATTGAGGAAAGTCATTTATTCCACTACTCACAGTAGGAATTCATTATTCTTTTTGATAGCTCTAACTTCTTAGAGCTGTTTCTGTTTTGTTTTGTTTTTTATTGTATTGTTGAGTCAAAATATTTTCTCTCGTGAAACTAAAACTGCTTGTTCCCAGATCTATGTTCTAGGGATCAATTGGAGTGAACAATTCTAATATCTCATCCATATGATAGTTCTTCAGATATGTATGACAGGTTTTGGAAGAAGACTGATAGTCAAAGAGAGTCTCCAGACACTAGCTGTATAAGCTTCTGGAATTTTTTTTTTTCCAGAAACAGTCCAGAACATTGACTAGAGAACAGATGTTGCAGAATGGATTTGGAGTTTATATACTTTTGATTCTGGAAGGGGTTGGTGGAAAGTGGGAGTTGTTTTTGCAGCAACCTACTAGTGGCTGCTGGGTATTATGGGAACCACCTGCTATTGGCTGCTGGGGATCTAATTCTGACCAGCAGAATAGAACCCTTCATGTGAGAGGATGATTAATGATAGAAGGAAACTGAGAGACAGTTGCATTCTCTGACCTCTCTCCTCTTCCATCTTGCCTCTGATTTATTTCATTCCCAAATCACAAGCAACATTTGCATCAATAAAGACTGATTTGTAATTCTTTCAAGTGTGTTATGATTCACAGCTGTGGGGGCTTTTGCATTTAAGTGTGGTCCGTAACAGAAGTAAGGATGGAGGGACTGACAGATACTGAGCAAGGAACTCAACTGCAATCTAGCAAGGGCATAGAGAAGAAATGAAAACTGAATAGGAAGAGACCAGGGACTGGGATTTTTAAGCAAACAGGACTTTGATGAGAGGTGCACCCAGAAAAGACTAAAGCTGGCTGAATTTTTGTCTCTTGAAGATTGAGAAAAGTAGTTAGCTTTCTTAACTCCCCCCACTCCAATACACTCTTTATTTCCCTGTCCAGGATAGCAGAGATTTATTCCAAAATTTCTCAGTGTTTAATCTGTTCATAATTCCTGATTTACTTAACAAATTACATTTGCCTTTAATTACTTTGAGTCCTATATGCCCTAATTTGCAGAGGTGGGATCTATTAAATAAAATCAAATGAATGGCTTCTTGTATACAGAGATTTAACAAAAGAACAAAGGTTCAAACTCAAGTCTAAAGGTACAGCTCTATGCTGGAACCAAATGAAAGACTTTCAATTAGTTTTGATTGACTAGTAACTTTTATAATCTCCCAAATGACATAGATAGATTAAAGTGAATCCAATCCAGACTATTAGCCCTAGGCAATGCATAGACTTTGAGGAAACATTTAAGTGGTGAGTAAAGATTTAAAAAGCTGAAAGTTTCTCTCTGGAACAAAACCTTGAACAATTTTTCTGCTGCTTTTTTTTTTCTTTATATGTAATAAAGAAAAAGTCATGACCAGGGTAAATTTAGGCAGAAGTTAGAAAAGTAGGATTTGGCTCTCCATCCAAAGCTAATAAAGCAGGTTTGCTAGGGAAATTAACCACCCAGTAGCCACACCCTATTACATACTTAAAAATAAACATTAGTCTCCTCTCCTACTTTTTTTTTTCTCCTTTAAGCTAAATACTACCATTTTCTTCTTTTGTGCTCTTAGCAAAGATGACTCATTGAGATATTTGACACTGCCCTCCAATTTGCAGGTTTGGGTAAAAGTTTTGTCATTATAGTACTCCTTATGGCAATTTAGTGAACAGAGAGGCAGCATTTTTTTTTCTCTCTTAGTGTCTGCCCTCTCTGGTAGCAGCACCACTTACTGGGGGTGGGGGAAGGAGGAAAAGGACTGGAAGATAAGATTATAGATCCCCAAACTCAAAACTTAAAACATAATGAGTTTATGATCTCATCACATTCTGGAGTATCTTCTAACCCTGCACTTTACAACTCATACTTGCTTTCCCCAAAGCTGGCTAAAAGGAATGCACTTTATACCCATTAATCTGAACACCAGAATCTGTTCTTTTTATAAATTCTTCAAATATAACAATATGCAATGAATTCAACAACCCTTTCACCTCATCCCTTTTCATTTAAATGTTCTGATAAGACTCTACCCTGAGACCAAACTAAGGCATTTACCCACAATTCAGAACTTACTTTATTGATGTGTTGATTTTCTAGAATTAAGTGGTGAAGAAAATATTAATAATTATAATTAAACTTAAAAGTCTTAAAAAGTTTCTCCAATCAATAAATGGTCAAAGGATATGAACAGACAATTTTCAGAGGATGAAATTAAAACTATTTATAGTCATATGAAAAGGTGCTCCAAATCACTATTGATCAGAGAAATGCAAATCAAGACAACCCTGAGATACCACTTCACACCTGTCAGATTGGCTAAAATGACAGGAAAAGTTAATGATGAATGTTGGAGGGGTTGTGGGAGGGCTGGGACACTGATGCATTGTTGGTGGAGCTGTGAACGGATACAGCCATTCTGGAGAACAATTTGGAGCTATGCTCAAAAAGTTATCAAACTGTGCATACCCTTTGACCCAGCAGCATTTCTATTGGGCTTATATCCCAAAGAAATCATAAAGGAAGGAAAAGGCCCCACATGTGCAAGAATGTTTGTGGCAGCCCTTTTTGTAGTGGCTAGAAACTGGAAATTGAATAGATGCCCTTCAATTGGAGAATGGCTGAATAAATTATGGTATATGAATGTTATGGAATATTATTGTTCTGTAAGAAATGACCAGCAAGATGATTTCAGAGAGGCCTGGAGAGACTTACATGAACTGATGCTGAGTGAAATGAGCAGAACCAGGAGATCATTATACACAGCAACAACAGTACTATATGACGATCAATTCTGATGGACATGGCTCTCTTCAACAATGAAATGTTTCAAACCACCTCCAATTGTTCACTGAAGAAAGCCATATACACCCAGAGAGAGGGATGCGAAATGTGGACCACAACATAACATTCTCATACTCCTTGATTGATGTTTGCTTACATTGTGTTTCCTTTATCTGATATATCGTTCGTGTAGATAAGACTTTTCTTGCACACCAATGATAAGTTTGGAAATATGTATACATATATTCGATTTGCCAATATTTTAACATAATTAACATGTAGTGGATATCCTGCCATCTAGGGGAGGGGTGGGGAGTTGGGGGGAAAAATTTGTAACGGAAAGCTATGTAAGGGTTATTGTTGAAGAATTACCCACACATATGTTATTCAAATAAAATTAAAATTTAAAAAAAAAAAAAAGTCTTAAAAAGTGTCTTAAAACATTTTTTCCCAATCAGCCTACCACCTGAGCAAATTCCTTTAGACAATGAAAATTTACCCAACAATGCTTCAATGATGAACAAATTTCCCTCTAGCCATATTCTCTCCATCCTGGTGTTTCTGAACTTACTTAAACATAGTTCCATTGTTGGATAATTAGCACCTCTAATGTGAGGGTTTACCAGCGCTTTCTAGGGCTGCTCATTCACTTTGGATACAATAATTATTATTCTCATGTTGTTGCAATAAGTTATAGCAATATACCAGGCCTCTCAAAAAAAAAAAAAGAAAAGTCACTTAATATCCTTTTCTTCTACAATTTAAATTCATCTTGGTATAAAAATCACTCATTAAAAATACAGAAAATAATTATATTCTCAAATTGCTCTTGCTGAAACTTCAAACTCTAAACCGTAATTTGGAAGTTTATAATGAGATAATACACATTGGTTACAAATTTTGGTGTTAAATTAGCTTATATACCATAGATTTCTACCAACCAAAAAGCAAACAAAAAACTCTCCTTCCTTTTTTTTTAATCTTTCTTTATCTCTGCAATCTCTATTTGGACAGCAGAGACAATTATCTTAGCAAGATATCCTGGTAATAGAGGGATCTTACTAGCTTGTCTCCATTTTATTAGAAGAGGAAGATTGAGGGCTAGGGGGAGAGGAGGGAATCCTTAGGTGAGTATTTCTTCTTATTTCTCTGATTATCATTAAGAACTTCCCTAGAAATCCTGATTTTTGGATATTTTACTGAGGAGATGGGCCAAGAATTCAGAGTTCCTCCCACCCCACACACTACTAGTGGAGACAAACTTAATCCTCAGGTGGGCAGATTCCTACAGTTTTCTGTAAATCTAGAGCAAATGGCTTTCAATTGTGTCTGACCTGTCCCTCTTTGGTATTTAAGAAAGAACTTTAAATGGTTTATGAAAACTAGATTTTGCTAGCAATCTTTGATTAGGAAAACATAAGCCATTTCAAATTAGGCTTTTACTGGCTGTGGTCTCCCTTTTATAGGCCTGATCACCTCCAATCAAGGGCAAAGATTCATATCCCTTAGTAAAATATCAAGGCTAAACTATGATTTGTGAAACTTTGCTATTTGAGATGAAATCTCATGGGACTGTAATATGATATTGTACAAGTTTGAAAGATGAGTAAGTCAATAATATATCATTTGAAAAAATGCCACAAGCTGCTCAAAGGGAATGTGAAACTCCTATAGATGGATGTTTGTGCCTGCAAAATGTTAGGGAGACTACCTCAGTATGAAGCAAGAAAAGATTTTCTTGACCCAGCTTCCCCACTGTGATATTTCCTTTCTGAATAGGAATGATTTCCCCCTGATTGATCCTAAACCTTGCTATAAATACCCTGTGGATGAAGTGGTACTTTCCGAATGATTGGCTGTTTTAAATAGTAAATATGACTCAAGCAAAATCAAACAGAAGTAAGAATGCTTTATCTCTTATACCTGTGTTAAGTTATTCTGTTCCCTTTAAGCCCGTAATACAGTTTTGATGCTGTTATAATTAAGTCATTGCTTCTTGCCAATATGAACTTTTAGCTTACTCTCTTCCCTTATCAGGAAGAAGCCCATCTGGCTATTATCAGGTATAATCAAGTCCCAGACTCTCCTATTTGTTTAGAGTAATTTATAAGGATTTAACTCTTTATCAGTCTCCCTTGTTTATCCCTCAAACCTTTGGGGATCTTTAAACAATCTTTGAGATACTGATGAGCATATCTTTACACAGGTCTGGGATGTGGTCTACCAGATGCATTCTATCTGTCTCTTCTTTGATCCCTTCCTCTGAGCTACCAAATTCTTCCCTCATACTTCTCCTCCTTCCCTGAGAAAACCTCAAGGTTAAATTTCCCCTATCAAAAATGTGCAGATGATGAAGATTTTTTGCTAAGTTCCTTCTAAGACTAAGGTCTCTTTGAGATACTCTCTTTCTTTTCCTCATAGTGCATGATCTTTAATGGCATCTTTCTCCTTACTATCACTAACTCTGATTGGGCTGCTAAACTCCTCTATGGATCTAACCTAACAGTCAAAGGCATATTCCTTTAATGGATTCTTTCAAACTCCTTTCCTGGGTAACCCTATTGCTTTCTTAAATCTATTTTATATTTGCCATTCCTGTGGCTTATTTTATTGCTTCATTTTGTCTATAATCATAATCTCTTCTAAATAAACCTCCTTCTGACAAAGAGAGTAGCCATTGTGAATTTGTCACATGTTTATTTCAAAGTTGATGACTTCATCATTGCTATCATACCAAACCTTTCTAACCAGAGAAAGTAAAACTAATATTTTTTAAAATATATGGATCTTATTGTTGTAATACTCCATCACCTCTGTACTGCTATATTAAGATGCAAGTATGAAAGATCTGACTGATCACAATCTGAATTTGTAGGTAACTGAGTAAATTAATTCTTGAACCTATATCCTTGCTAATATCTATATATTTGTTTAGAAGATAAAGTCCTTGAAATATCTCAGAATAGCATCATTATAATTAGACAAAGATGAAGAAGTTTGTAGGAGAAAGATATACATCTATTAATTAGTAAGGGTAAAATCAGAAACATTCTGTTTCAAGTAAAATAATTTCCATGCAATCAATTATCTTAGAGGAAACTAAATTATGGTAAATCTTGTGTTACCTCACAAGAAAATATTATTTAAATTGTTTATTAGTTTTTTGGGGTTAACACCTCTATGTAGAGCATGTCTTGAAGTGCAGGCAATTTACATGTAGATTGATCATTTGAGATATTTACTGTTCTGTGTGTACAATCTGATATTAAATATTTAGAATAGTTAGACATCATATCACATTTTTTTTGCTATTTGTTACAATAAAAGCAAGATAAGCAACTTTTCTGTAAGTCCATTTATTTAGTCAATGAACCCAGATAAAAGTCATTTACTTATAAAGATTGTTGATAGCTGTATTCATGTTTAAAATTAGATCCCCAAAATATCTTATTCATAAAGAGTGGAGTGGGCAATTTTGATAAAGCAACAAAAGCAATAAAATCAAATAATTATATATATCAAATGTAAGTTATTCTAATGGTTTCTACAAGTCTTGAGTATATTCCAATAAATTCTAAAAAGTGTGTTTAGGAATTTATAAAATATATCTACATATATAAATTATGTCGTTTATATACAGACAGATAGATATAGTTATAAAACTATATTGTTCACCATTTGCATAAACCAGGTATTTTCTGTTTCCTTGTTCATGCTTAATTTTAAAAGTTCCAGAGTTGTTACTACTGTGGCACTTTAAAATATTTAATTTTTGATTTCTTAGTTGTTATTTGAATTTCTTAGATATTCCAATGTAACAATTTGCAAACATATCACAAGGTAGTTATAGGTGGCAAAACTGAAGTTTGTTTTTTCCCCTTTTATGAGACAAATATGAAATAAAAAAAGAAATAAATGAATGCCAACCTTAAAAGGGCAAATAATAATGAAGTCAATGCCAATTTAGAAAAACAAAACATTCTTAATCATAACTTGTATGTCTGCTTTGGTGAATATTAAATCATTACCCAGAAGGGCTCATTTTGCACATCAGATATATCTTTATAGACTCTTATTAGGATTCCTCTTTCAGCCTATTTTTGCCAGTGCATCAGGTATAGGGTTAAGATAAAGAAAGTGACATCAAGTAGTGTATAAAACCTTAAATTCTTTTAAGTCTTTTTTGATGTTTTTTTATGCCTTTCCTAGTAATAGGATTAGAACCATAAGATTTGGGCTGATTTTCATCACATGAACTAGTTAGTGCAAATACAGGTATATCTATATATATATCTATATAAATTTACATAGATATATATACATATACATATGTACATATACATATATGTGAGACAGAGACGGACAAAGAGACAGACAGACAGAGAGAAGGAGAAACAGAGAGAAAGAAAGAGACAGAGAGACACAGAGATAAGGAAGGAGAGAAACAGAGAGCCAGAAAGAGAGAGAGAGAGACAAACACATACACACAAAGACAGACATTCAGACAGAGAGTATCTTGTAACTTGCAGATTTTAGCAGAATTGTCCTAGGAATTTCTGTAACATAACCAGAGAAGCAAGTCATCAAGTAGCAGCCTCCTTCAGAGATACCATGAGAATGAAACTTACTCCAGAATGTCCAAGAAATGATGTTGCCCAGGATCAAACAAAAACTACATTGGACTTCTGGGATCCAAAATAAAAAAGTGTTGCTTTGATGGACTTTGGTAGTGGGTTACCAAGATACAATGAAATTAAATGTTAACTAATGTTGATGATCATTATCGTATTAGTTGGCTTTTTGTTTCATGTTATTTACGTTTGCTGAATTTGTTGCTGCTGTTGTTACCTTGATGACATGGAAATCTTTTCTCTAAAATTAGTGCATAGTTTTAGATAGTTTTATTATGGCTTGTGCTATGATTAATCAATCTTGTTGTTCTTATGATAACTGTTCAGGAGAAATTGTGACAAACCTACATAAGATTCAGTAAATTAGGGGGCAGCTAGGTGGCACAGTGGATAGAGCACCAGCCCTGAAGTCAGGAGTACCTGAGTTCAAATCTGGTCTCAGACACTTAACATTCCCTAGCTGTGTGACCCCGGGCAAGTCACTTAACCCCAATTGCCTCAGCAAAAAAGCAAAAAAAAAAAAAAAAAAAGATTCAGTAAATTAAAGCAGAGAAACAACTATCCATTCCAGGTAATCCTGGGTAGAATCCCTCTTCTTTGTTCACTTGGCTACAGGGAAATAGTCTCTGGGTGGAAGTTGTAAGTGGAAAAATATAACTTTATCTAAGAAAAACTTCCTGAGGACTAGAGGAGTCCATGTAGCATAATACTAGGATTCCTGGAAATGTTAGGCAACTAGATGTCACTATGGATAGAGCACTAGGCACACAGTTCAGGAAGATCTAAACTCAGACCAAATGAGAATAATGACTATTACTTCTCTCACTTTCAATAACATACCTTTCTAAATGCAATTTGATGTCAGTTTTGTGGTTTTTCATGTCATGCTATTAATTTATATTGAGATTATAGTCCACTAGTCAACTAAAATACCAAGGTATTTTTTTCATATGAATCATCTATCTAGCCATACCTCCCATCTCTTGTAAGCTAATTAATACTGATAGAACTTCATCTAATCTAACATTATTGTATAGTTATATTTCTCAATTCATATCTTATTATTATTCCAGTTTTGTGATCTATAGATGCAGATCAGAGACTTTTTTTTTTTCTAACTGGATGAGTGGTATAAAATAAAGGTATTAAACACACTGCCAGCAGGCACTTTTAAGTAGCTGAATGTAATGTAATCAGGAGATATTTAATAAAATAAATAGAAATACAACAGAACATAGATAATGCTGTTATGTAGTTTTCTAAGTCAATACATAGCTCACAGGGAGGGATCTTTATGTGACCTAGGTTTCTATTTGAGTTTGACACCACTGGTATACAGTATATTAAAATAATGTTTGTTTGTTTTTTGTTTTGTTTCCTTTTTTTCTCAACTAAATGTGGTCCAACATCCTTTATGGTAGTTCCATATATTTCTATGCAAGTAAATCTCTTCTTGACACATAGCACTATTTTATCAAATCCTTCCTTATATTCCACTTCTTTTGAACAAGGTATAACTCTTCATTGTGTTATTTTGATCTTGAATCCAATAAATATTTGTACTATCTATGAGATTTACTTAGGAACTGGAACTTACCAACTTTACTTGCTTTATTACTCATATCACATTGGCATATTGACATTAGGGTCTGTAACAATTGTTACCAAACATCTGTTTTATTTCTTTTGATGCCATACCTTTTTTTCACTGAAGTATCTAGTGTAGATCTTTTTATCTGAGGATATTTCTTCCATCTCTTCCATTGTCAGTTAAAAGCTCAAGTGATTTGATCAACATCTCTCTTTCTCTCTCTCTCTTTCTCTTCCCCATATACATATACACACATATATAAAATATACATATATACATACGATATGTAAATGCCACCAAGAATATTATACACATGTGCACATATATCTGTATATATTATATATAGATTCATATGCACACACACAAACTCCAGACACAGGTGATAAACATCTGAGGAGCCTCAAGAGCCACTGACTGATCTTTGAGGTGTGTCAAGGTGTTGTTTTGTGGCTAGAATTCAGCATTAATTTCTGATAAGCATGATGCCTAAGTAGCAAAAGCAGCGATCATTCAACAACTACAAAATCACTCCTAAGTTCAACCTTATTTTCTGCTACCATTAAAAATTATTAATTGGTCTAACTGAGAGCTTATAGTTACTTTGGAACAAGTTACATAGTTACTGGTGTTTATCTGGTTCTTGAAATTTGAAAACTTACTACATCTACCATAAAGTTAAAATCTTCTACCTTCTGATTTTCACAGTTTTGGATCACTTAGGGCAACAGTTAGGGGTAACTGTTCAGAACTAAGATGAACACTCAAAATGCAGTGCTTAATTGACTATGCTGCTTACCACACATTTTCTTTTTCTCTGATGGTATCCAAAAGCTCATCAGTTAGTTACTGCAATAAATGTGTTGAGATAGAAGGTGATTACATTGAAAAATAGTTGTATGTTCATGCTTGTGGAATAAACTGCTTTTATGCTAGATTTAATTTCACCTTATTTATTGATTTTCCCTCATATTACATTCTAGAAAGGATGGAACATAAGATGTGAAATCAAAAGAGTACAGTTATAGTTGCCAATTTATAATTTGACATAAAGCAACTAACACTTTGTGCTTCAGATGCCTAATTTGCAAAGAGTGGTCAATAACAGTTTCATTATTACCTTGCAGAATGACATTAAATAATATTTATGGTATCCTAAATGCTAGTAAGGGAAAACAAGCTATTTTCAATTTTGAGACATTTTATGCACTGGCAGCAACTATTTTCTGTACTATTTGGAACATAGAACTTGATCTGGTAGTTGACTAATTGATGAAGTAAACTTCGAGTTTTATGGCTATGGGACATCTATAGATACTACTTAAAAATTTTATATTGGATAAAAATGCAAATTAACTATGTCATTATTCCCCAAACTGAAAACATGATTTCAAATGATATTGTGATGCTTCAAGACATCATGAATCTGACTGCATTACAGTAAAAACCTTCCTTTCAATGGTTCAACTGAATTTTTTTTATATGGGATTTTTCATATAGAGTATTACAAAAAGCTTTCAAGTTGTGAGTCAGCCATAAAGTATAGTACAGATTAAAAGATAAAAAAGGATTAAAAGTCTACAAGAAAGTGAGTTATAGCAAGATGGAACCATCTATGAATTTGTTTTACAACTTAACAGAGTAGAAAGGAAAAGAGTTGAGATGAAAAGTCTGTAGGGAATGGCTAAGTAGAGCTAAAAAACCAGAACTCTCTCTTTTAATTTCAAAAGTCATTAATATTTTGTTGAATTAATTTGGAGAAGGACAAAAAGAGAATGATCAGTTTTCAAAGAGGAAAATTCATGGTTCAGTTTCTTCATAAAGACTATAAAAAGTAATTTATTTATTCTTCTAAAGATTTAATACTGTAAGCCTTCTAATACTTTTAAAGAAACAGGAGCTTCTATAATTAACCACACTAATCCTTCCCCAAAATATTATTTTGAACATACTGTCAATATTAAGCAAGATAAAAGTATGAATAATCAATATCCTCTTGATTCCAGTGCTGGTGCTCTATCCCCTGCACCATTTAGCTGCCCTTGAGTGTTCTTTCTAATATACCACTCTGCATCCCTCAAAAAATCCTTTTGGTTTAACATCTCTTTGTGGATTATTTTACCTCTAATACTACATATTGAGGAGGCAAATGTTTAATTCCCTAAATAGTTAGAGAAAAAAAATAAGAAGTAATAAAATTAAGTATCAACATGTGTGTTAATATGCTTATCTGTACTACTAGAATAGCAGAGTGAATGGAAAACCTGCTTTGAAGCCAGGGAGACCTGGGTTCAAGTTCTCCTGCTGATAAATATTGGGTGCATCATCCTGAACAAGGCAGGTAACAAATGCCTGATCTAGTCAATTAAGACTATAAACTGTTAAGAAAGTATCAATCTACATTGCTAAAGGGATTTTTTTTTCATATAACTGTATACCAGTGATATTCTAGGTCTACTTCCCATTCCTACTAATAGTATGACTGATATTGCTGATAGTAAGAAAAACATACTCTATTTTTATAGCATTTTACAGTTTACAAAGCACTTTCAAATGCATTATCTCTTTAAATAAAGAAAATAAAAAACTTTAAGTATCAGGGGAAAGAGTGAGAATTTAGGGTCAGTTTAGAAGTAGAAGATAACAATTTCCAGAGACCATAGAATTCAAAGGAGTAGTTAGGTGGCATAGTGGATAGAGTGTAGAGGCCTGCAGTCAGGAAGATTCTCATGAGTTCAAATCTGGCTTCAGACACGTACTAGCTATTGGATCTTGGGCAAGTCACTTCAGTCTATTGCTCAATTTCTTCATCTATAACATTAGCTAGAGAAGAAAATGGCAAACCATTGAAAAATTTCTGCCAAGATAAGCCCTAAATGAAGTCAAGAAAAGTCAGACATGACTAAAAAACGACTAAAGAATAACACAGAGTTGCAAGTCATTAACTTTATCCTAGAATGGTAATGACTTCTCCAGTTTGGGAGAATGATGTTCTCTCAGTCTTATAGCCATTTATTCAGAGTGGAGAAGGGAGGATATGCTATAACTTGAGACTAGTGGCAATTAAATTTCATTTATTGGAATCCTGATTGACCCTTGTCTGATCTGGGACTAAGAAAAGACACTGAGGACAGAATGTAAGGGAACCCAATCAGTTACATCTTTTAATGATTTTAAAATAAATATGTTTCAATGCCTGGTAATTCTGCCCTTCATGTCCTACAGGAATTTATTTTGCGACCAGTCAAGGATAACATGTACTAGTCAAAGAAAAACCAGACATTAAGTGCATACATTGTATACTAACTAGGCTTAGGCAAGACAACTTTGAACAGCACCCAAGTATTCCCTTTGCAGTTCACTGTCATCATTATTTTTCTTTTGTCCTCAAAAAGGACCAGTGATGTCAGAAGGATGATGTCTTGACATACACATGTGAATTAAATATAAATGAGGCAAATTTTTGCTAACTCATCAGCTTCACTTCCTCCTCCAGAGTCATCTAAGTCCAGTAGTAAGACAAATATAAAGAAGACTGGCAATGGTCCAAGATGTAGTGCATGTAAAATGGAGATAATAGAAGCAAGTTGTCAGAGTTGTCATAGAGGTAAAGTGATATACTTATTTAGTACATAATACATGCTTATTAAATGTTTGTTGTCTACCTTCCTTTTTCAGGTATGTCTATAGGAAATATTCTTAATCCATTTCAATTCAACTAGATGACTTCTGAAGCCCCATCTAACTATAAGATGTGTGATTCCAAGTTTCCTCAAATATTCCCTTGATGCATTATTATTATTATTATTCTCTTTTCATTCTCTCTCTCTGTCTTTTCTCTACTCATGTCCTATTGTTAGATCCAGCATCAATCCCTCTCAGGAGGGTGGTGAAGCAGATGGTGTTAGGGAAGAGTCCTTGATACTTCAGCAGATCCTTATAGGGCATGATTTCTTCTCCTTTATCCCCAGGGGATAGAAATAATATTAGATGGAAGTTGTAAGTGGGAATATTTAGCTTTATCTAAGGAAAAATGTCCTGAGGATTATAGGAATCAAATCAGCACAGTAACTAGATTTTTCTTACCAGTTATCTCCATGGAAAAGCTAGGCAACTAGGTGGCACTGTAGTTAGAGCACTGGGCACAGAGTTCAGGAAACTCTAAGTTTAAATCTGGCCTTTGACATTAAGGAACTGTATGACTCTGGACGAGTCATTCTCTCCCCCAGATTCAAAATCTATAAAATGGGGATAAAGCACCAATCTCCTATATTCTTTATAAATATACCATGAAAGATCTAAAAATGTACCATAAAGTGATAAAACCAAATGGAATCAGCTATACATTTCCCCATCTAGTTTAAGATTTCACAAATAGATGCCAGAATCCCACAGAAATACAGTCTTGTGATAGCTAGGGTAGAATGAAAATTAGCCAGGTCACAGAATAGAAGACAGGGATGGATGAGTTCCCAGAGCAGAGCAACCAAGAGCTTTATCTATAGCAAAAGACCAAGCCAAAACAAAGTTCCTTATCCAGTATCAGGAAAACCAAGACATGTACTATAAAAAGAAATAAGGTCACACAGTTCTTGAAGTAGATGGAACCTACTCCTAGTCAATGAAATTAGAATTAGGCAAGTCCTTTTCACAATATCCAGGAACATAGTCACTTAATCCAATAATAAGCTCTCAATCTAGGAATTGAAGCTGGAAAGATGAGTAAACAGAAAAGGAAAAAAAAAAAAAAAAAACACGATGAAGGAATACCCTAGACTGAGTAAGTCCATGGAATTAACTCGGAAGAAAGCTCTGTAAGAAGTACAAGTGAATCATCAGGAAAAGAATGTCCTGGTGACAAGAATCGCAAGAATAATTATACAAAATAAAACAAAAGATACAGAATAGAATAACTAGGGAGGAAAGCATGGGAAGGAAAATTAGTATCTTAGAATATAGAGTGGTCAGTTGTATCCAGAAATTGAAGTGCTTGTAAATTCAAATGGGTAAAAGAGAAAACAATTCTATGAAGAAACAAGAAATATTTAAACCAAACCAAAATATTGAAAATGACCAAAAAACTAAATTGACAATAAAAGGAGAGCTCATTCAAGAACAATTGTGAAATCTGAAAATCATGAGTAAAATACTTGTACAAAATGAACAAATAAAAACTTGGATACTTTATTTCACATTAATGAAAATTGTAAAGATATCTTAGAAAAACAAAATAGAAATGAGCTACCCATTAACTTGAGGAAGAAAGATTAAGATGAGAATACTGTGGAATGTCATAATCAAAAAACTTTCTTGGCCAAAGAAAAATAAAGAACATAAGAGGAAAAAGTTTAAATCTCAAAGAGGCACTGTCAGGGTTGAAAAATACTTGATAGCTTTGATTTATTTGGAGAGAAGAGTTTGTAGTACAAATGGAGTTTTCACATCTCTATAATGTTCTTATGAATTCCATTCCAAAATCAAGTTCTTTGTTGATAAAAATTGATCTAGAATGAAATAGCCCTGGTTAAGTCTTCCAGGATGAAACTGACTATAAGAAAGTTTGTTTTTGACAAAGAGAAAGCTCCAAAAAATTCCAAATAAAGTCCTCCATCATGACTACCCTGTACTGCCCTATCTGGTCTGCAATCTGTTTCCCTCTTTCTATCCAAATGTCTATACTCAAAGAGATGACATCACTTCTTTCCAAACTCTTAGTTTTAAACAAAATATTCTCCACTATGTTCTCTTCTCTCTGTCATCATTGTTCATAATAATGAGTATCCTATTAAAATGCTGATGCTGAACCAATTTCATAGATTTTTCACTCAATTATATGTCTCATATGAACATGAATTAATCCAAAGAAGATAGGAATAAATAAATCTTTTCCAATGAATTAAACTTTACTTGGACATTTTTATATCAGTCTTTTATTTAGACTTAACAATTTGGGCTTGTAATACTTATGACTAAATATTTTTATTTTTATTTTACCAAAGAAAAAAAGAGAATATACAGGTGTATACAACATGGGGTTGAAAGGAGCTCTTGAGACCATCAAGTGCCATTCTTTTACTTTACAGATAAAGAAAATGAGATCTACAGGTCTAAGTGACTTAACCATGGGTCATTCTTTAACTATTTTTTCTACCCTGCCATAAATAGTTTCCCTTTCTCTGTCTCACATTTTTTTCTACAATTTACTGGCATGGGCTACACCAGAATTTCCTTCCAGAGGTAAGAAAAGGGAATAAAACATTTATAAAGCATCTACTATGTGCCAAACACTATGTTGAATGCATTACAAAAATTATCTCATTTGATTCCCACAATAACCTTCTAAATTAAATGGTGTTTTTATCTGAATTCTGTATTTAAAGAATTTGAGAAGTTAAACTTGCTTGAGATCAGACAGCTAGTAAGTGTCTAAGGCTATAGAACTCAGATCTTTCTGACTCCACTCCTAGCATTTATCTTCTATGCCATTAGTTGTCTCTCCACATTTTCAGATCATTTTTCTTCCTTTATTTGTCATTGAAATCCCCCCAAAATCACTTCCATCTTTTTGATAATCTGAAGCATGGAGATATGTGGTACTCCATACCTTCTTTTTTAGTAAAGAGTTCAGTTTATACTAGAAGCAAAGATAAAAGTAATTTGGCTAATGAAAGAAATATAAGAAATACAACTATGCTCTGCATAGTTGCCAGAAATAAGAGTGAATATTCTTTGATATTCTTGTGAATAGTTTACTAGATCTTTTCCTAGTTTTTTGTTTTGTTTTGTTTTGTTTTTGGGGTTTTTTTTTTGTTTGCTTGTTTTTTTGGTGTTTGTGTGTGTAGGGGGGAGCGGAAAGCTTGTCTTTCAATAAAAAGTTACCCTTCTCTGTCTCATTTTATCAATGTCTTTTATCTTGATTTGTTCACTTTTAAATACTTTTCTTTTTTTCCTGATATCTTGAGGACTTTAAGTCCTTTTCTCTCCTTTTATTCAAGTCTTTTAGCTAAGTCTTAGAGTCATTCTCCATATTTAGCAGGATTCCCTCTTCTTTCACTCTAGTCATGTTCTTTCAGCTCAAGTCTTTTTCCTTTTTCTTTCTTCATTTTCTCCCAAATGTCCTGTCTAAATTTAACCTCTCTCAGCTATTAGAATTCCAAACCCTACCAGTTTCCTTGACAGTATTTTTTTCCTCCCCCAGGATATTCTCTCATCAAAGTCAAAAATAGAAATGAAGATCTTGAAGTTTAAGTGCTGCTATTGACTACATTCTCTTCTTTAATACCCATTCATTTTGAAATTAAAGACTGTTTTACTTGTCAAACTGTTGACAAATAATAAAATTGATTTTTCACAGAGAAATTGCACCAAATACTGCTACTGACACTTAATTAAGAAATTTTACAGGTTTGATTCTTCCAATTATATAATCAAATCTATTATTTATTGGCATCATAGAAAATTTTAAAAACATATGTTTCATCAAACCCTGACACATTTAGTTATGGAACATTATGTTGGACTATACTTACAATAAATACAATTTATTTTATTGCCAAAAATGTAACTCAGGTGTTTTTTACACAAAAGGCAGTCATAAAAACACATTTTTTGAGTACATTAGAGAAAATCCAATTTGATAATGCTATTCTCCCACAATCTGAAGGGCTAGGTTAAACTAAAAGGAAATGAGAGTCATTGTTTGGGAGGCTTAAAAGTTTTCAAGACATTCTACATAAACCTGGTGGACTGAAATGAATATTTAATTTATTCATTAAAAAAACTGACAGCATATAGTTATGTATTTAACACAATTCTAGGCACTGCAAGATTTATAAAGACAAAATTGCTATCCTTTTAGAAGTATCATTCCAAATAAACAGCTTGTGAGCCAAGATCCCATAATTCAAAATATTTTAATTTTTTGATATATGAAGTAAAAAGTTATATATGTTCCTCCTTATCATGTCTAATTTCATTCAATTTAAAACTTCATCCCTTCATCCTTCTCTATTCCAAACATAAAAGTAGACTGATATCATACTTCAATTAACTATTTAAAAATATAACACTCTGAAGTCAAAGAGACATAGTGTAATTAGAAAGGGAGAGGTATTGTGCTCGGTGTAGTTTAATCAAAAAACTTTCATTTTTATTGCTTTTTTTAATAACATGCAAATATCAGTATGGGGAAAATAGACTAACATTTCTATTTAAATTCTGCATTTTTTTCAAATTACAACAATGAATTACTTAACCAACACTTGCAAAATAATTAGCATAATAAAAATCATACATCATCATATGAACATGATTGTTATAATCTGAGAAACATCAAAATGATTAAATCCTATTGAGAACAAAAAATAACATTTTCTGTTCCAAAACATAGAAAGAAGCAAGTAAGCAATAATGAAAAGACAAACTTATAGAATTAAAAACAGATTTAATTTTTTGTACAACTATATATATATGTACATATACATATATATGTATATATAATGTATACATTAGTATATGAAAACTTTTGTTATTTCTTACTAAAGGAAAACTTTGCCAGTAGTATTTATAATTTGCATAATCTTTCCCTTTTGAATCTAAAGGAAATATTATGTAAAATTGCATTAAGCATTTTCAAAGAGTAAGAAGTATCCTGTTTATCTAATTCTCTGGGCTTCTTGACTTCATTCTGCTCAAACTGAGCAGCCCAGAAACAATGTGTAATGTTCATTGGTGGGTTCAGGAAGAGTTTCTCTTTAAAAAAAGTAACAAACATAGAAGTCTGATAGTCTTTTTTTGAACCAAGTTCTGTTCTTCTTACTCTTTATTCCTGTTCCTTATTTGTTTCACTTGACTCTTGCCTACTCTACATGTGGAATTTAATGACAATATCATTAGCCTTTCACTATAGTCTTATTTCAATATCTAATCTTTAAGAAGAGATGAATATGAGTTCTTAAACATTATGCCAGTGGATCATAAGACCTAATATTTTTTATCAAAATGGAATACTTATAGTGTAGTCCTGATGATGGAATTCATGTTAAGGTTCTGACAATCTAAGTTTGGAATGCTTCATCATGAGCCTGTTGATATAGTGACTCATGACGATGCTTTGTTAGGGCATAGAAGATTGTGTTCTGCTACAGTGCAGCTAGATGTCAGAACTGTGCTAAATGATGTAAAGAATTCTAAAGAAATATAAAACAGCAAATTAACTTAGGGGTAAGAGTAATAGAAAAGTCTTAAGAGAAAAAGCACGAATATTATAGTATTAAATGATAACTATGTGGTGCCAAAATTTCAAGAGAAGGAAAGATCAATATAAAATGAAGCAGTTCTGGATATCATCAATCCACCTACTGATAAAGTAGTACTAAGTTAAAATGGGTATTGAAGAAGGAAGTAAGAAATTAGTAAAGAGTCCGAAGGACAGTGATAACTAGAAAAAGTACCTGAGCAAAGGCAAAGAAAGGGGAAAGAATAGTCTTTTAAAATAGACATATAGCTTATAGTATCAGAAAAATACAGAGATTGGCCTGTTTGGAAAATATGTCTGAAAACAGAAAACAGAGAGAAACTGGGCTAAATTATTACAAGGGAGCCAAATATTGTCCCTCAATAATGTTTATCAAGTGCTATTCTGGATTACAGTGTTGCATGAAGGAGAGTAGTATTTGAGCAAAGAGATATCTGGGTTTGAATTCTGCCTCTGACATTTATTATGAGAATATACATGCCATTTAATCTATTTAATTCTAAGTTTCTCTATCTACAAAATGAGGATAATACACATATTACCTGACAAAATTGTTTGAGGAAAAAATATGAGATAAAAGATATAAAAACTAAAATTTCCTATAGAATTCTCTCTCTCACTTGGTTGCAGAGAACCATTACTTATAATAAAGTATCAAGAGAAAAAAGGGAAGAAAAAGTTTCCACAAACCTTAACAACATATCAAAAAGTATGACTTTTATGCAGTATCCCACATTATAATCCTTACTTCTGCAAAATAAATGGAGATATTACATTTATTTTATGAGGACATGATCCTTGATCCTTGATCCAAGACTTGAAGCTTGATCCTATTAAGATCATTTTCATTTACATTCTTATAATCATTGTGAATATTGTTTTCCTAGTTTTGATTACCTTACTTTCATTGTTTCATGCTTTTTCATACTCCATGACAATAATGTGATGCAATTTGTTTAGCCATTTAGTTCTCTTTAGTCAATCAATAAGTATTTATTAAGTGTTTTCTATGTTCCAGACATTGTATTAAATGCTGAGTATACAAAAAAGGTAAAAATATAGTCCTTACCCTCAAGAGAACTCTTTTTTTAGTGGGAAATATGACACATTAAAAATTGTACCTACAAGATAATTTTAGATGCTATATAATCTCAGGGAGAAGATAGTAGTACTTGTATTCTCTCTCTCTCTCTCTCTCTCTCTCTCTCTCTCTTTTTCTCTCTCTCTCTGTGTGTGTGTGTGTGTGTGTGTGTGTGTGTGTGTGTGTGTGCATGTGTGCTTCCGAGAAAAGAGTTCTTGCAGAAGCTGAGATCTGAGCTGAGTGCTGAAGGAAGTCTGAGAAGCCAATGGGTGGTTATAAGAAGGAAATGGATTCAAAGCATGAGAGATAGCCATCAAGTCTGAAGACTGTCTCACATTTGACCCCTCTCCATTTACTCAGATACTACTTTACCAAGCCTTCATCTTTTCTTGCCTAGATTAATGCAGCAATTCCTAATTGGTCTTCCAAACTAAAGTCTCTCACCACTGCTTAGTCTGCTGCCAAATTAATTTTGATTGTTCAGTCATTTTCAGGTATCTCTTACTTTTTGTTACCCCGTTTGCAGTTTTCTTGACAAAGATTTTGGAATAATTTGCCATTCCCTTCTCCAGCTCACTTTTTACAGAAGAGGAATTGAAGTAAAACAGGGTTAACTGACTTATATGGCATCACAGCTACTTCTTGATTCCAGCACTCTCTCCATTATACCAATTAGCTGACCCAAAGTAACTGAATCCCAAATCTTACCATGGGAAAACATTGTAAACTGAAGCTTCATGGAAGAAATAGGACAGAACTGGCCTTAAATAATAATAGCAACTCACACATCAATATATAACAGCATTTTTAAGATTTGCATTGTCTTCCATATACCCTCTTATTTTATTAAAGGATTTAGTACCCAGAAGAAGGTCATTCTAAATAGAAGAGAAGCCTTGGAGACAATTTCCAGCTATATCAGCATTATGGTAGATAACTCCAGAGATGCAGGGCTAGAGCAAAACATCCCCCAGAGGAATGAGAAGGCCACTCCTAACTTTGGCTATGTGGAAATTGATGCCATCCTGGAGAAGATGAGGTGGAAAGCATGAAGCAGGGCTTTGAATTCAACATCATGGGGGTTGGTCAAAGTGGTTTAGGAAAGTCAATCGGAAATCAATCCAACCAGTTTCAGAGGAACAGATTCCCAAAACCATGGAGATCAAATCCATCACTCATGAAAGCTAGTAAAGGGGTGTCTGGATAAAGCTGACAGTGATTGACACACCAAGTTTTGGGATCACATTAACAATGAAAACTGCTGGCAACTATTTTATCAGTTACCAGTATGAGAAATATCTGCAGGAGGAAATTAACATCAACTGAAAGAAGAGGATCCCAGGTACCAGGTACAAGGCTACATCTACTTCATTCTTGCCACTGTCTACTCTCTTCCATCACTGGATATTGAGTTCATGAGACTGAGCAAAGTGGTCAACATTGTCCCAGTCATTGCAAAAGCTGACACCCTAACACTGGAAGAAAAAAACTACTTCAAATAAAGGATTGCTGCTGACTTGCTGTTCAGTGGTATTGGTTTATAACTCCAGTAAGAATTTGATGACAACCCAGAAGACAGACTACTAGTCAATGAGAAATTTAAAGAAATGATTCCATTTGCTATGGGCATGAATACCAAGTAAAAGGGAAAAGGATCCTCAGGAGGAAGACTAAATGGGCACCACTGAAGTTGAAAATACTACATATTGTGAGTTTGCTGCTCTGTGGGATCTCCTTATCAGGACACACATGCAGAATATTAAGGACATTACCAGCAGTATTCACTTTGAAGCTTATCAAATAAAGTGTCTGAATGGGGAGAGCAGCAACATGCTTTCCAAAGATGTGGAAAAGGAAGTGGCACCCCAGAAGATGTAGAAACCTTCCCCTTCCCCTAGGATCCATTCCTTCTACCCATTTCTACCCCCCAGCCCACTATTCTTCATTTTTTTTATTTTATATAATATCCTGTTTTATTTTATATAATATCCTTCATTTTTGTCATCATCCATTTTTTTTATATGCTGCCATTGCCACTTGACCAGATAACAAGATACCATATATCATTGTTAAGTGTGTTAATTATTAGCCCACTAGCACGGATATGGGAAGGGAGAGGGAGGTAAGAGATTTGTATTGTATGGTTCTGGGTGAGGGCAGAGTGTCTCGGTACCATCTAAGACCTGAAAAATCCTGGAGTGAAGGAGAGTGGGCATTGTAGACAGAGGCAATGTAGTTAAGCCTCTGAAACTTGATGCTAGGATGCCAGCCCCATTTCCTGTTGCCTTCCTCCCTCCACCCTCAAGCTTTTTCTGTTCCCCTGCACTCAGTAGCTCTTTAAGAAACCATTTCTGTTTACTTCTAGGATCAGAGAAAGAAAAGAAAGTGGGATGAGGTGAATTGGTAGCTACAAACTATTCTAACTAGACAGATTTGCTCAGTGCCAAATAGCCTCAGGTGTTTGTGTGTATGTGTGTATTGTGTTTGTGTGTATATTTATGTACACACATATATACAATATAAGCATGTCCATATATTCACTTATCACTCCTCTGTTTACATAAGATCATGGCTTCTTAGAAAGAATGTAAGCTTTTGGGGCAGCTAGGTGGCTCAGTGGATAGAGCACCAGCCCTGAAGTTAGGAGGACCTGAGTTCAAATCTGGTCTCAGACACTTAACAATCCCTAGCTGTGTGACCCTAGGCAAGTCACTTAACCCCAATTGCCTCAGCAAAAAAAAAAAAGAATGTAAGCTTTTGAATCACAGGGATTCCATGTCGTAAGAGGGTGGATAAAGATATGGGGACACAGGCTCTTACGTCTCCATCTTCCCTTCATCCTCTTGCAAATATGAAAGGATTCAGACAAAATAATCTTAAAATCAAGAATTTATGCCCCTACCCTCCACTCTAGGGAAGTGACTAGTTCTATGAAAGGAATATGCCAAATTTTGAAACAGTGTCAAAGCTGACTGTATGTCACTAACCTGGAACAAAAAGTGCCTTTTAACTCTGCCCATCCAGACAAATCAGTTGGGGGCTTCTTGTCTCTCCCATGTAATCCCTTGAGCTGGAGAAATGGAATGGAATAGAGATCAGGTAGTTCTCTATTCATGCTTTCTACAACTATTATTACTCTTTATTGGAATGTAGAGACCTCTGATTTGCTGGGAACTTGCTTGTATTTATGATTTTCTTTAAAAATAATATTAAATTCCTTCTTCCATTTTGCTTCCTTCCTCAAAAAAAAAAGTTACAATGTCACTTTTCTATTTAACTTCAGGGTTTATCTATTGCCTCTAGAATAAAATATAACTTCTTTTTATCTTCCAAAGTTCTTTATGAACTGATCCCTATCTTTCCAAGCTTGTTGGATATTATCCTCCTCTCACAATCTATAATCCAGCAAAACTAGTCCTTATACATACTATGTTTGGCCCAAGAGACCCCACACAGTTTGAATACTCTCTTCTCTGCTCAGGAAAAAACCTTCAATTCACAGTCTCTCTTTTCCTTAACCTTACTCACTAAGCATCTTTGTGAAACCCTTCCTGATGCCTCTAATTGCATCTCTAATTGCATTTTAATAGTGCCTTCCCTCTCAAACTACTTTGAATTAATTATTTTGCGGATATTTATATTAATAACGAAAAAATCCAATAGAAATCCAGTCCTGAGCATAAGGACAGAGGGCACAGTTCAAGTATGAAGTTTGGTTAGCTGACATCTTGAAATATTTAGCAACATGATAGAAGTGTCTTCACTGATGCAGAGAATGTACTGATTAGCTCTTGTATGTTTACTTTTTAGTGAATAAAATCCTTTTAACTGTATATTAAGTTAGAACTGAGAGTAAATACGGACTCCATTGGGGAAATTTTTTTCTCATTTGGCTTCTGAGTATGGAAGAGTACAAGATGTAAGCTTGGGAGGTGGATAGAGAGGCAAGAAGATACGGCTGTTTAGCTGTCAGATTCTTCTCACTTGGACTGATACATGATTGTCAATGCCTATGTCAATGTCTTTAGCCTTTTTTTGTGTTCTCCCAGTACTTTGTCAACTGTATTGAGACAGAATAGATCAGCCTGAGACTTTGTCAACTCCAAAATGTCAAAAGAGCTACTAATAGTTTAGCAGCTATAGTTGGAAGAAGGTAGCCTTGAAGAGTGAGGTTGAGGCATCCCATTAGTATGTTGGTCTAGTCTTCTATGTCCTATTCAGATGTAAACCTCATAGTGGAAAAAATGTTGATGGCTACCACTTTAGTTTGAATCCCATTCTGGCCTGAAGTTGTAGAAGGAATAGAGTGTCCATAAAAGTATTGAGAGAATATGGTTCTGTACTTTGACTTTTGATATTATTTTTCAGTTAACATCCCTTTTAAAGAGTTATTGGATGCTTATGATTTATCAATTCTAACAAGTTAATTGATAGTGAGATCTTAAAGACTGGTAGTGATGATATTGAGGTAGCTCACTCTTGGAGACATACTAGAAGGAACATTGTAGAAAATGTTTCATGAGCTGATAACATTAGAAAAGCTCTACTGACTACAAGGGTTACTCCTAGAATCCTGGGAAGGATCAATAGTCAACCTTTTAGAGACCCATCATCAACATGAGTTTGGGGAATAAGCTCCAAGGAGACTATGATATCACCAATAACTTCTAAGGTTTTTCCTTCTTTTTTTCAGCATGTTAGGAAAATGGCTACAAAAGCCAGGACTTGTTTGTCTCAAAGGTGGGAGCCATTCCTCCCATAAGATAGCTTTCTGTTAGACTCAGTGACAGCTTTCAAGTCTCCTAAGGGCATAAAAATTTCCATTCATGCAAGAGTGGAGCTCCTCCTACCCTCAAGACTATGAGAGCCATTATACTCTGTATTCCTGATCATACATATTTTCATATGGATTAATATCTCACATATATAGAAGCTAAGTGCCTGTACATCTTTTTTTTTGCATATCCTTACTGTATTAGGATTAAATAAACCTTCTTGTTACCTGTTCAATGACTTATGAGTGCCCGAACTAATAAGTTGCCAGACTAGTCCCTAAAAGTGGCTTTGCATGTTATGTATCTATATTTATGTAAACAATTCTCTCCCTAATTAGAACATAATTTCTTTACATGTAGTTACCATTTCATTCTTTGGTACTCATATCTCTACAACATAATAGTTCTATCTCTAGTGGGCACTTAATAAATACTTGATGATGAATTGACTCTAGAAGACTGATGATGAATTATGTTTTCCAAGTCAATTTTTGTTTTTTGCAATATGGTTAATATAGAATTTTTTTGCATGACTTCATATGTATAGTTGATTTCACATTCCTTGCCTAATCAATAGGTAGGGAAAGAGTAGTTGAGGAAAAAAATTAGAACTGAAATTTTAAAAAAAAGAATGTTAAAATATTTTTAAAAAGAGAAAACATTGGTGGTGTGAACAATAAACTAAATACTTTGAAAATGAAACAAGCCTAGAAATGATAGCTCTAACACATTGTTTATATGACCCTAGAAGAATCATAAACTTTCAGTGTTCTAGTAAGTCTCATAGACTGTAAGAGAAGGTTAGGACTCAAATTAGCAAAGGGAATTTCTTCATTGGGATATTCCTTACACAAATGGAATCACAGGTCTAGACCCTGTATCTATTATTTCTCATCATCTGGGCACAGTATCATATTCCTAATAATAGTCAAAGTTTATATTCTGAGCAGCTACATCAATATTTTTGCATTTAATCTGACAGGAAAAGTGGTTTTCCAAAACATGCCTTTGTTCTTTTTCTTCCCTTTCTCCTAAGATAATAAAATAGAATAGAATAGAATAAGATAATAGAACTGTCAGCCTGGGTACTTTGATATGTAAAGAGAGTCTCAGCAGATGAAATAAGGACAGTTGATTGGCGTAGGTCATGGTTGGTACTGAAAGGGATTGGGAACCTTGTAGTAAAAAGTTTTTAAGTAGATGGAATCTACTGATGACAACCCAGAGGTGGGAATCCAAAATAAGAGGCAAGAACATTTCTGAAAGATGAACTTGATCTGCTCCATTTTTCCCTACCAAATTTTCTGCCAGAACTAACAGGATGAAAGTTCACTCACACCAACATACTATTGATATACCTTATCCTATTATAGCAAAGATGCTTAAAAATTCTAAAGAAATATAAGTACATTTCAATAAAATAAATATATACATATTAATTTTAGTTGTCACCATTGGCTAATGAAATAACAAGAAAGTATACATTCCAAATAGATTTAAAGCTTTTTTCTCACA
This sequence comes from Myrmecobius fasciatus, assembly GCA_023553655.1. NCBI lineage: Eukaryota > Metazoa > Chordata > Mammalia > Dasyuromorphia > Myrmecobiidae > Myrmecobius > Myrmecobius fasciatus. Next base: position 43,633 of record JAJPUD010010410.1, read on the forward strand.
TTTTTGTATTTAAGATACATACATATATATGCAACATTTACATATCTAACATATATGTTATAAATATATATACATACAAACATGTTTCTGTATAATATCCTTATCTCATTCTAATTGTATTTTAACAAAGGATATAAAAAGAAAACTGATGAATTGCTATAAATAGCTTCACTTGGCATTTTCCCAACTCACGAAGCATTCATAATATTGTCCATCTTCATTTTAGAAATGAACAGAGTATAATCAACATCTTCCTTCCATGTGTTTTCCCTTTTTACAAAAAAGTGGTGGGGAGATTTATGATTCGCTGCAGTGTTACATTGCAATTCAGATCAGGAGGCCCCTGGGCTCAAAACACATTCCCCTGACCTGTCACTGACAGTTTCAGCAAAGCTCCCATTGCATGCATCTGTAAAGGGAGATGCAGACATTGCCCTTGTGGGGATTATCGTTTCAGAGAAAAAAAAATTACCAATAATATGTTCTGAAGATATACTTCTGAAGCTACGTTTACATAAGTAATGTGAGGAGAAATATTTTGCCTAGAGAAGCCCATTTCCAGCTTAAGCATTCATGTCTGTGCTGCTCTGATAATAGTGTAAGCTTCCTGGCTCCATCAATATCTTGAATACTAGACACAATCAGAAGGGCCTATTCCCTTTCTTTTTTGCATTCCAGAAAGCACAAATACACACACATACACACACATGTACACATGTATGTATGTGTGTATAATTTTTTTTTTGCTTTTCCCCTCTCTCAGCTGTCAGAAGTAGCCACATTCTCAAAAACAATGCTGCCTTTCCCCATTATAGATGATGAACGACAGTTTTTGCTTAATATGTCCAATATGCTAGCAGCCAGTAGCAAGCAGAGCTGGACTCAGTGCTTAATGCATGACTAAATATATTTCTAATGTTCTTAGCATAATAATATTTGATTTATATGATTTATGCTACTGATAGAAGCAGACTATACATGAGCATGAATTTATAATTTAAGGAACATTTTGTTTTGTTTCATTTTAAAAGCATATTTCTAAATAAGATTTACATATTAATTGGAGACTTTTCTTTTCAAGGAACTTATCCATATAATGTAAAGTTTTAAGAGTTAGTTCACAATTAATCCTTAAACCAAGGTAATGTTTTACTTGGCTGACCCTCTAAAACAATTCTTTCAGTTGGCTATTTTTCCTGGATTTTACGTAATGGAAGGGGAGAAGAAGAGGAACTCTAGTCTATCAGATAATTGTTCTGATTAGAAAGCATTTGAGTAATTACACTTCCCCTTCATTCTACTGAATCAATTCTCTGATTGGCTGCGAACTCACTAGACAATGATCGAGAATAATTCTGTGTCCTGTATTTGTGCATTGCTGGGGAATCAATAAATGTGAAATAATAACCCCAAACCACTAAAACTCAATTTGGCTGGGGGAGGGATCACTTTAAGTGCTTTAGCTACCTAAATAGGAACATTTTACAGTAGCCTGCTCACAGAGGCCAAGGTTGTTTGCAATGTTCTGAAAAGACAAGTTGCCTGAAATAGCACAGTTGGTGGGCTGTACCAAAAGTGCAAGTAAATTAATAGTCAGGTACATCTGGCTGCACTCAATCTTCCAAATGCTGCCTTGGGAAAAAAAAAAAAAGAAAGAAAGAAAGAAAGCTCAACAAAGAGAAAACTTCAGGCCCACATTCATGGAAATCAATGAGCAATTTCAATTTGAGAAAAACCTGGTTACCCATTCACAGTAATAGGATCAGAAACCTTTAACAAAAAGGATTATGGTGTGAAGACAATCATTAAGAAGAAAAAAAGTTGAATAGCAAGAAGAGCTGTTTTGTTAAAATGATATCACTTTTCATTAAGTTTTACAAAGGATCATGTCAATTTAATTCAGAATTAGGAAGTTTATTATCTTTACATTAAGAATGTTATGAATGGGCAAATTGAGGAAATTTCCCACACTTGACAATTTCAGATATTTTTATCATTTAGGGAAAATTAGTTTGCAGACTTATATGATTCAGACTTACAGAATTTAGAAAAGAACATCTCTAAAAGCTTCTTGCAAACGTGTATTTGTTGTTTCTGTTGTTTGGTCATTAATAGCATTTTATTCTTTGGGATCCTAACCATAGCAAGCCAGTCCCTTCTATCCTCTACTCTTTCTCAAACTTCATGCCCATTGTTTCTATGACACTCTATCTCATTCTCTGCTGTTCCCCTTTGGTCTTGACTCAGGCTTCCTAGATTAGGGTCTTTCCCAATGAATCTTTTTTCATGTGGCCAAGGTTTTTAATTTTTCTTGTTAAGAGTTTTTTTTTTATCTTAATAGTATTTTATTTTCCAAATACATACAAAGATAGTTTTCAATGTTCACCTTAACAAAATCTTGTGTTCCAAATTTTTCTCCTTTCAATAGTTCTAAGATTTCCTTATTTCATTAGTGTGGGCACTTCTTCTGCCAATACACCCTGTAATCACTCCATTACTTGGTAATTTTTTTCCCCATAAATTGCAGTGGTGAAAAAACAAATAAAAAATTACACATACAAAAAAGCCCAAATGGGGATACTTTTTTGTGTGCTTTAAATGGCTATCTTTCAGGGTTAGAAAATTTTTTCTCCTCACATCTACTTCCTTGCCTCTTCAATTTCCTTCAAGATTGTGCTCTACAGAACCAAGAGAATGTTTTACACAGTAATAAGATTATGTGATGACCAATTGTAATGTACTTGGTTCTTTTCAATAATGAGTTAATCCAAGACATTTCCAATATACTTGTGATAGAAAGTGCCATCTACATCCAGAGAGAGAACTATGGAGACTGAATGTGAATCAAATCATAGTATTTTCACTTTTTGTTGGTTTTGCTTGCTTATTTTTTTTCCTTCCTCATGTTTTACCCCCTTTTAATTTGATTATTATTTTTTTTTGCACAGCATGAAGAATATGGAAAAATGCTTAGAAGAAATGCACATGCCTAATTTTAATTATGATTGCTTTCTCTCTTGGGGAGTGGGATGGGAGGGAAAGAGAGAAAAAATTGAAATACAAAGTTTTGCAAAGGTGAATGTTGAAAACTATCCTTGCATGTATTTGGAAGAAAAATACTATTTAAAAAAAAAAAAAAGATGGTGCTGTAATCAATCTTCAGGGGACCTTTCCCTAGTCATCTTGATTTTCTTAAGTGACTTTCCTATGAGATTATCTTCTATCTAACATATATATGTATATATATATATATGTGTGTGTGTGTGTGTGTGTGTGTGTGTACATAATTGCTTGCATGTTTTGTTTTCTCATCTATTTTAAGGTGTGCTTCTTGAATGTAGGGACCATGTTTTTGCCTTTCTTTGTATTCTACTTTGATTTATTTTGTTTGACTATTTGATTAATTGTCCTTCTTTAGGAAAAAACTAGCCCAAACAGCTAAACCAGGCTAACAAAAATAATGTCTTAAGTTTAGGCCACCTATAGATTTATTGAATAGATTGATATGGCCTTATCATTTAGTAGCAGATAATTTAGAGGAATAAAATAATCATAGGATTTTAAGGGATTTTTTTCAAAAGGCTAAATTCCCTTTTTCAGTAGCTAGAGAAAGTGGAATTGACTAAAAGCTAAGTCCCTTTTTCCAATAGGTAAAAAAGTAAAAGGTAATATAATTTCCTAAAATTAAGTTTCTTCTTCTGGCCATTTGGAGACTGGGTATTGACCACTAGCTTATCAACTGCCAACCACAAGTTCCTCTTTCCCATTCCCCTTTCTTCTAACTCCCCTGAAGCAAGTTTTCCTCTCTAGAAGATCTATGGACCCCTTTAAACTAACATTTCTGGTTACAAAAGGCATCACTTGTACCTTGTACTGTATTCTGGGAAAGAATTGAGAATGTCTGGAAAAAGCTAACTAGTCAGGTAATTTACCTTGTCCAATTAAATAATGTTCAAAACAAAGATTTTGTAATTTTTTATTCCTTTCTTTTGTTATAAAAAGTAGTCTTATAAATAATTCCTCATATTCAAGGAATCTGATAATCTGGTATCATCTGCAAATGCAAGCTTTGCAAATTAAATTATATATTCTTAGCATTCAGTTTCTTTTTCAGATTTTTAATTTCAGATAATTAATTTTAGCTGACTTGGAGTATCATAACATTTTGACATAACATTTGGCTTGATTTTTGAGCCAGATTTTTCTTGAATTCAGCTCCACAAATAAAATTTTGAAAGCAAATCATTTACAGACAAATGTAAGGGATAATTATATTCATAATCTAACTGAAACTGTTCTCCCCAAAGTTATTAATCATCTGTTAATAGTCAAATTACATGCCTTTTCCTTAATCCTCATCTTTCTTGATTTCTCTATAACCTTCAGTGCTATCAATCATCCTCTACTTCCAGATACTCTCCTTTCTCTAAGTTTTCATGATATAGTTCTTTCCTGGTTTTCTGGCTACCTCTTTCACTATTACTCAGTCTCTAATGCTTCAACTTCATCCAAGTTATGTCAAGGTTAGTACCATGAAAATTCCTCAAGGATCTGCCCTAGTACTTTTCTTTTTGCTCATTACTCTCTTGCTTGGTGACCTCAACAATTCCCACTGGTTTAGCTAGTAAGTTATGTAGATTATTCTCAGATTCACGTATCTAGCTTTAATCTCTCCCCAAATGAGAATACAAAGAGCTGAATACAACTGAAATGATTTAATAACAACAAATTGAAGAAGAAAGGAATTCGTTCCTAGACATTGAGGCATCTTAAATCTTCAGTTATAGATAAATCATCATAGACTATAATGAAAGATACCAATTGTCTAATTGATTGTTTAAGAAAAGGATAATCATAACCCTGCTAAATTCTGCCTCATATATGGGAAGATATGGACAAGAGTTACATAGTTTGAACAGGAAAAGGTGGGTATAATCTTCAGCATTTGAGGCAGTATATTAGGCTTGCAAACCATCAAAGCAATAACATTGATATGATTAGTAAGTATTAAGGTATAATGATACAATCAGTTTTCAAACTAAGGACAAGTTGCTTCTAAGAGTCAATTTGCATGTTCTAATTTGGATTTCCAAAATAAAAAAAAATAGTCAGGATAATAAAGAGAACATTGTACATAGGAACAGTAAGATTATGCAATAATCCATTCTGATGGAATGACTCTTCAAGTTATTAAGGTGATTAAGTCCAATTCCAATAGACTTGCGATGGAGAGAGCCATTTGCATCTAGAAAGAGACCTATGGGGACTGAATGTGGATCACAAACATAGTATTTTCATTTTTTGTTGTTGTTGTTTGTTTAGTTTTTTCTCATTTTTTTTCCTTTTTGATCTGATTTTTCTTGTGCAGCGTGATAATTGTGGAAATAAGTATAAAAGAATTGTACATGTTTAACATATATTGGATAACTTGCTGTCTAAGGGAGGAGATGGGAGGAAGGGAGAAAGAAAAAATTGGAACACAAGGTTTTGCACGGATGAATGTTGAAAATTATCTTTGAATATATTTCAAATGTAAAAAAATTTAATAATAGTAAGGATAATAATGATAACTTTTTGCTAGTTTTCACTTGGTGTAGATTGCTGCAGAATATCTAGAATATCTATAAAACATAGAAATCACCTGAAAAATCTGATCTAATATCTGGAGTCTTGTCTTAATTGTCTCAGTTCTTTCCCTGTAGCAAATGATATTGTGTATTGGTGCCAACAAGCTTGAAACCAGGAAAAGCCTGAATGTCAATTTGATTCTTGACCATTGCTAATTATGTGACCTTGGGTTACTTATTTGACCTTTACAAATCTGTTTCCTCACTTGGAAAATAGGAGTAATTATCACCCATGCTACATATCACAAGGTGGTTTTCTTTTTTTTTTTTTTTTTTTTTTGCTTTTTTTGCTGAGGCAATTGAGGTTAAGTGACTTGCTCAGGGTCACACAGCTAGGGAATGTTAAGTGTCTGAGATCAGATTTGAACTCAGATCTTCCTGGCTTCAGGGCTGGTGTTCTATCCACTGCACCACCTAGCTGCCCCAAGGTGGCTTTAAGAATAACATAAGGTAATATATATATATATATATAAAATTCTGTAAAACTGAAATCACTTAATAATTTTTGTGAGGCAAACCTTGACCATTTGTATAGCCTATGACAATAAGTAGAAACAATATTGCATGTGAGTCCCCAAAATGTTAATTTTTTACCTGCGGTTGAAATCCTTCAGAATAAAGTGTGAATATCATTCCCTGGTTTAAAAGAGTGGGTTGATGGTTGATGATCTGAAACCCTGCTGTAGATTCTTTACTTTGAGCAGGAGGCTTTTGAGACCCCATAGAACTTGTTTACAATTGCTTTTGTCTGGGGATCACAAAATATTTTGGTTTTAATTAAAACTTATTTGAACTCTCACACTCCAAATGGTCCATTGCACTAGTTATGTAATCCCACCCAGAACAAAGCATAATAATAGCACCTAACCCAAAAGATTGCTGAGAATTAGATGAGATAATGTATATGAAAAACTTTATAAACCTTGAAATGCTATACATCTGTTGTTATCATATACGTATTTGCACACCATGTTGTTATTGTATAGTTCTGCTAACTATATAGCTAAAAATGTGGTCTTTTTAGCATAAAATTTGCTATAAAAGTATGATTACTGCCTTCTCATGTTTTTCAACAGGGTGACTTCAATATCTTTTTACATCATTGTTATGGCAAATTGAGCAAGAAAATATTGTCAGTCTTGCTTATTTCAGTCTTTATTTTGATCATTTTTTTTTCTTTTTCTGAAAGCTCATTCTTCAAGAAGGGTTGGGGTTTTTTTGTTTCTTTTTTTTTCTGGCTGTTTTCATATTTAATACAAGTAGTAATAAATTATATCCAAACCCAGTAGGAAAAAAAATCTGTCACCCTTGAACTTGGATTCAATTTATCTGAAGTTTTTCTATAAGACTATATATTATGCTACTGAATAATCATGAACTTCTGAATGACAAAATTATCTTAATCATATTTAACTTGAATTTGGTTATATTCCATCTCCAATGAGGCATGTGTTAAATGTATTCAAGGCAGCAATCCGATGTGTAGAATGAATTAAGAGAGACAAGATACAGTACTCGCTATATCCCAAATAGTTTCTTGGTGGACAATTTTAAAGCCTTTTGAATGAAATGATAAGGCAGCCATATGGCCTAGTAGTTTCTTTTTTTTCTTAATTGCTATTTTAAGAAATAACTATGCCAACTATTTTTGCTCTTCTTTTGGTTTTTCCGCCTCTCTGGGATATCTTGAAAAAAAAATTGTCACTCCTTGCCCAGTTTCTTTTAAATTTGCCATACTTGATCAGGCTCAGTTTCTTTTCCCCAATATGTCTTATCTAGCATAGCTTTTATTATTTAGTAAGTTTTATATTAAAGAGATATGGTCCTCATGATATAGCTTTAAGTTAAAGGATTGAAATTATTAACAATGAATTTTCAAGTAACAGCCTAATGGGGAAGGAAGGGATTTTATGGTAATGGCACCTTCCAGAATTTCCCTAAAATCATACCACCAATAGGACTTAATCCTCTGCATGTGATGAAACTAAGCTTAGTTTAGGAAATTATACATTTTTCTTTTTTTTTTAATTTAAGGTTTATGATTGTATTATAACAGCTTCCTAGCATGATAATCAGGAGATATATATGCTAATATATATCTGCTAATATAAAAGATAAACATAAGGAAGCATTTTGTAGTTTCTTTGAAGGGTCAATATGAATAAGAAATATTAATATGAAAGAGAAAAATATGCATTACTTTTATGTACCAAATGGAAAAAATGAATTTCAAAGAAATATTATCTATTAGTTTTAATTTATCACTTAAAATTTAAACTCAGTCTCACAAAAGATGCAAAATGCCAATTTGAAACTCTAATAATCTTCTATTGCTTGTATATTATTGTCCTAAAATTTTGGCATTACATTACAAATGATGCCATCCTGTAATAGGCATGTTTCAGATATATCCAAAGAAGAAACAAAATATGCAAAATAAATTTAGAGTTACAAGACTACTTCTTACATCCAGGATGTTTTCTTGGCAGACAGTTTTAAATACTTGTTCTTTGCAAGTGATTCAAATACGCCTTTGATAAGTTTTTATATGTCACTTCATAATAGTTATAATGTGATGGCACACAGCTGTACTTGGAATTACATTAACAATTCATTTTTGTACAATGTTTCCTTTTATTTGTAATATGTAATTTTCAGTGATTCTAAATATGCATTTTATGAGCTTTGACTTCCATGCTCCTGCTATGTTGAGATATGTATGCTACAGCTGGGAAAATTCCAAAATAAACAGTGATAATGGATTGGATAACTTAATGCATGTTTTCAAGTATTCTCCACCTGATACCTAAAGAGATTCCATTTGGCTCTATTTAGAAAACAGGAGAATCATTCACAGATATCCCCAAGCACCTAGTGTGGAGCAGAGATAGACTTAAGGCCCAATGAATGCTTATTTAATTGGTGGCCAAATGCCTGAAGCTGGCAAAGGGACTGTGTCAATCCAGACTTCAGAATAGTGACACTGGATCTAGAAGTTTCTTATATCCTACCATGTTATTACATTTTTCTCATCATTTTTAAAGATATCATTGGCTAAAAGGTCAAGTTTAGTGAGTTGCTAGGATAAAATCAACATTTTTAAGTAGAGGGCAATCAGTTTTATGATTTATATCAGAACACAAGGGAAGGAAGGGGAGGCAGGTGAAGAATAAAAACAAAAGAAATGTTAAAACTCTAATAACAAAATTAATATAGTTTGGATTAGCATAGGCTGCAAGTTTGGACAATTGGTCTGTAACTCAAGGAGCATGATGAAGAAAATTACAAATAGCAGCACTAGGCATCAACAGTTAAAATAGTGCTGTCATTTGAGACACAGGTATTATTTATGTGTGTATTTTGGAGAGGTAGACTGTCATTCTGAGGATGATAATGCATTGGAAAAAGAACTGGCTTTCTATAATTGTAGAGGGCTGGGAAGCTCTTGACATCTTTATTGAAAAGAGAATCTCTTTTATATTTTGTTTGCCAGCAAAAACAAAACATATCAAACAAACAAACAAACAAAAAGTTGACAATTTGTAGATAAACATGCCTCTGAGGGGCAATGAAGTAGAAAATGTCAACTGTTACATTCAGTACAAATTCCACAGATAATGAAAGTCAGAATATTCTGATCACAGAGAACTCTGCTAAACCCAAGACTTTTTTGTTTGTTTGTTTCTTTTCTTTGCTTATTTTTAAAAATTCGTTTTAGTATCTGTATTACCCTAAAAGTGAGTCTCATAGAGAATCTTCTCTAGATATGTGTGAGAAAGCTTCATTACTTACAGATATTAGCTATATGACCCAGGACAAGTACATATTCTTCTCCCCTCCTGACTTCACTAAAATTTGGGACAGATTGGAGTAAAATAGGTTAAAAAATAGGTTAAAGTCTACTGAGAGGCTAGTTCTTCTTGCTCAGTAGACAATCCTCTTTGCTACAGCTCTACTCTCCCAACTCCCCCATCTCTCCCCTTACAGTTTCAAAGTTACTGTATATTTCCAAAATATAATATACATTTATCTCCTAAAATGACCAAGATTTACAGGTTCATATTTGTTACAGCATAGCAAACTATAGACCTCCATATCAAAAGGCCCTCCTTACTATGTTACACCTTCAACTCTAAGTAAAGAGTGTGGCAAGTTAAATCTTAAGAAGACTTAGCAATAAAATATTTGCCAGAAAAGACAAAGAAAGAAAAAAAAGGTGATGGAAAGTGAGGAGGGAGGAAGAGAGGGAGAACAGTAAATTCAATTCTGTAGAGAGAGTAAGCATTCTATGTGTGCAAGTTCAACTACAATTCAAAGAATGAAATGGAGTATTCTATTTGTCACTGACATACTACCAACTGAAGATTACAGAAATCTGAAGTTTGATGGAACTTCAATGACTATTATTAAAATGTAACAAAAAATGTCATAAATGAGGAAGAATGAGCTTGTTAGTGGAATGTGCATTACATAATGCTGGTAATAGCTTTGATCCTTTTATTATATTTATGATAAAACTGGCTTGCTAATTCTAATAAAAATTCTCACCTTATACAGAAAAGCTACTTTTCTGAATGTTCAACATGTGTTCAGAAGGAAAAAAAAAAAAAAAAAAAAAAAAACCTTTCCTTTTAAGCAGAGATGTTAACAGAAACCCAGACTGAAAAGGTGGATTAAATAATCATTTAGGAGAAAGAGAATTAGAATATATGATAAAGGATAGATAAGGAATCATCAGAACACAGATAAAGAGGTTTTAGAAATCACTTAGTGAGAAAAAGTCATGTTATAGATGAGAAAACAAGCCCTGAGAGATTAAATGACTTGCTTGCAGTCATGACCCTGAGATGTGAATCGAGGAGCTCTAACTTAAAACCCAGAATTCTATTCACTACATCATGGTTTGCTGTTCATTAATAGAGTTCCTCATAGCTAAAAACAAGGACTCTAGTAGAAGCATAGAATTTAATTAAATTTTCAGGTGGAATCAATGAGAGATAGCCCAAGGCAGGATATGGGGTGGGAAGCATAGAGAAGAGTACTTCTCCCTTTCCTTATGCAGAGGAAGAAGATTTATTCAGTGGGAATAAATTACAGAGTTTGTTGCAAAACTTTTCTAAAGGTTGGGCATTTGAAGCCGGGACCTGAAATGTGTCCTTGTGGCAGACTTAAGCTACACATTCCCTACCCTCACTCGCCCTCTCCTTTCCCATATTCCCCAAGACTGAAGTGCAGTTGAACTGTGTTTGAGTTTTGTTTCTTTGATGAGGAGAAGAATATATAGGAGTGGTAAAAAAAAAAACAAACAAACAAACAAAAAACAAAAAACAAATGTGCAGTTTGAATTTGAGGTCATTGGTGGACCCCCAGAGAAAGCTTTGTCACATCTTTGGTTCAGCACGACAAGCACTGTGGTAGGCATTCCTCCAAGACTAAAAACCTAAACAGTCCCAAGACCTACTAACATCAAGCAACAAACATAACCACAATCTTGCCTGCAGGGGCTCTTTGAAGCCTGGAGCAGAGACTGAGTGCAATAATAGGAAGATTCTGACTCTGGGGAGAAAAAAAAAGAATCAGGGTAGTAAGCTAAGATTGAAAAACAAGGTAGAAGGATTTTCAGAAGCTGGGTTTTAAACAAATTAACAGAGAAGTGAGTAGCTAGTGTCGAATTGGTGTCTGTCAGTCATTCTGTCTCCCTCCTTTCCTCTTCCTGTCCCTTTCCTTCTCCCTCTCCCTTTTCTCCTCCTTTCCCCCTTTCCCTCCCTTCCTCCAACCTTCCCCTTCCCTTTCCTGTCCCCCCATACACTGTATTTTCCATCTCCTTGCTTTTGCAATGGTTTCCCCCAAAGCAACAATATATCTCCTCCTCACTTTGCACTTTTAGAATCCTCTTCCTTCCAAGAAGCACCTCAAACACCAAATTTTATAGGTTTCCTGATCCCCTCAACTACTAAGGTTTATCATTTTTTTTTTTTTTTTGTATTTTATCTTCCCCATATAAGCATCCTGAGAGTAAACCTTGATTTGGGGCAGCTAGGTGGCGCAGTGGAGAGAGCATCAGTCCTGAAATCAAGAGGACCTGTGTTCAAATCAGGCTTTAGGCGCTTAATACTTTCCAGCGATGTGATCCTGGGCAAGTTACTTAACCCTAATTGCTTTGGGGGAAAAAAAAAAAAAACAGGATTGATTCTATTTTTGTCTTATAACCTTACAACTAATACATATATGTTGATTATTAGATCATAATTAATGAATTTAAAATTTTTTTGGATTCTAATTTGAACTTATATTTTGTTTTGCTTTAATACTTATTTAAATGATATCTCATTTCTTTTGATGTCCTTCTATAGTACTGAATGGGACCAGGTGAAGATTTCTCAAAAAATCTATGAGATCTGTAGAGCAAAAAAGATTAGATTCTAGGCCTAAATCATATGATCCCTATCCCAGAGGGATATAGGGAAGGAAGTGATGAGACCCACTGGAAGTAAACAGCATTGCTGACCATTGGCCAATTGTTTTTCAGTCCATCCAATGAAAAGACTTGCATCTTTTGCTTTTTAACCAAATTCACTATTTCTGGCTTCCTAGGCCAGGTACAGGGCTGGGAGATGGGAGTTGAGAGGCTCTCTGTCTGTTCAGGTATGCTTGGGCCTCTCCTTTCAAGGCCTGAATAAATACTCCTTGTATCTGAAGATATCTCTGAGTAGTCAATTTGGATAAGGGGATCTAGTACCACACAGTACGACCCTTTATGTGTTTATAGTAATTTTATATAGTTTAATTTACTTGTAAAAGTTCCAATCTATGCTAATTCTACATTTTTATATTTTGTAGAAACACTGATTTAACTGAAATATTTATTTTACATCTTCAGTGATATTTTGTTAACCTTTTCCTCTGTATAATATTTGAATTTGTGCAAGGATGGGTAACAATATATGGGTAGTAGTAGTTGTCCCTTGGGAATTCAACCAGCTAGTTCAAGTTGGGCAATGCTTCTCATCTTCCTATCTCTCTGCCCATGTGGAAAGTCGTATCCTTACATGTGGATGCCCTATCTATGGTAATATAATTTTTGATTGCTTATACTTCACAGAGTATCTTGGGATTTCAGGGAAGATTTTTTCTTCCCTATTTATTTATTTTAGGATTTTTTTTAAGGCGAGACAATTAAATCATTTGTCTTATGGAGTTTCATTATTTATAATTTCTTGAAATAGAGTTCTGGAAAAAAAACAACTAAGAACAAGATTTTTTAAATCACATTGTGACTTAAATAGTTACTTGAGTATGCTTTTAAAATCCAAATCCCTTTGGCTTTCACTGACTGGTCAAGAATAACTGCCAGTTCCTGCCTTACAGGCTCATTGTTTGGGTTTTGATGGCTCAGAGTGAGTGCAATTAACAATTGTTTTCTGTTCTAGACAGAAACTGCTTTACTTAAATCCAATTCAGTTGCAAGTCAAGACATTACCCTCCTGGTGTCATTGGTCCTCTTTAAGAATGAAGGATGAACAATAAGGAGATATGAAAACAATCACACAAAATCAATCCATCAAAGCTGATAAAAGTATAGCAGCAAATAAAACATAGAGAAGTTGAGGATCCACAGAACAAGAATTGATCAGTATCCAAGGTGGTTTATTGAGTCAAACAAGTTTAGGTAATAAGACAATATGGATGAAAGAGTCCTTGAGTGTAGATTCAGAGGATCTGGATTTGATATTTGGTCCTACAAATTACTGCATGAGAGAAATTCTTCAAAGTTATTCTATTTCACTGAGATTCAAGTTGAAATCCTAGAACTCTACTATATGAGCAAAGATGTAGAAATATCTGCTGTTTACATGTGAAAGATTCAAATGTTAAGGTTTTCCCATTTCACTCTTCTCAATTTTCTCTTCTAGCTACCTTTTTAAAGTTGCTTAAATAAAAATTGGTTTCGTTGTTAGTTGGAAAAAATGACAAGACTGAAAAATGGGCTCCAAATATTAGGATAATTCTATTTCTGTGCAGGATTTTGTGCAGGAAACCAAACTTTTCTCTTTTTTTTTTCTTTCACAATTTCATATTAATAGGATATCAGATTTAGAATTTACCTTGGCAAGTTATATTTTTAAAGCCTTGATAAAGACTGACACTTTAAGATATATAATAGAGTGATTTAAAAAAACTGAAAATAATTTCCTGACCCACCCTTTTAAATTAATAATGCTGTTGTGATTAGAAAGGCACAAGTATTTGTGTTTTGAAGATGATATATATGGAAGCTTTTTAATAACTGCTGCCATTCCAGTCATTCAAGGTAAATGACTTGGTAGTCAATTTGATAGTCACAGAGTAAATGTATTGTTACAGAATAGTGTTACTTCACTAGGTCTACTGAAGAACAAGTTTCTGAAAAACATTGAGGAGCCCAACCAACCTTAACATGTCAATGACAAGCATACTTTCCTTTCATTTTGATTTAACCTAGTTAATTAATTAATTGTTTTTAAATGCCTATCTTGTTGTTAGGCATATTGTGTATAACTAGAGGAAGTGTGAAAGATAGGTTCAAGTCCTGCTTCTGACACATATTGACTGTGATACTGAGTTAAGTTATTTAACTCCTTAGTGTATTAGACACTTCTCTAAGAATATAGGTGTAGAAAAAGTATGGTTTGAATTAGTAGAGGGAGTTTCCTAACCCAAAAGGAGTTCACTCTATTAATAGCATCACAGGTTCAATTCCTACTGTCAGAGGCTCACACATTATAAGACCTCAGCCCAGAGCATTTCAAACTGGATATGTTATAGACCTCTCAAACTCAATACATCTAAAACAAAACAAAATCAAAATGTTCCACATAGAACCTATTGTCTTCTTCATTATCAACCCAATCATTTACTATCTTTTCAGTCTGCGTGAATCATAAACTTGATGTTATGGTCAGTTCCTCATTCTCCCTCACCCAACATATGCAATTATAGTGGTACCTTGGTATCCATCCTTAATTGATTCCAAAAGGCATGATGAGTGATGAAAAATTTTTCCCATAAGAAGTATAGCTCCAGTCTACAGCTAACCATATCTCCTCACTCAGTTTCCCAAAAGAGCAAGAGGGGCTTCTATCTGTGGAGAAACAAGCCAGCCCAATACAGTCCAGCCAGGCTCCTCCCTTACTGATCCAACTCAGTTTCTGAGAGGAATCATGACCTTTATACCCCACATTATCCAAGCTTCATGGGAGTTGTGGGGTAGGAGGAAAGTGAGAGAGACTGGATGTGGAGGCTGAAGCTATGGTTCCTTGCCCTCCACTGTCCAGGGATCTGGCCTCCATCTGAGGTTCAGAGCTGCCAGGAGTTCTGGGTCCTCTAAAGCTGTCTCTGCCTGGGCTCCCACCACAGATGCTGCTTGTTCCACCATAGCTGTTCCTGCTCTTGGTGCTTTTCCTTTTGTTAAGAACACTGTTAAGAAGGGCCCTTTCCAATACTACTGTTTTGGAAGCTGGGAGAAATCTGAAAGCCTTCAATGGGGAGAAGCTGCCCATAGCTGAGGGCAATTGCAATGGCAGCAGGGCCTAAGCAGTACAACCTCACATCCCTACTACTCAACCAAAACAAAAACCAAATGAAACTAGTGCTGAGCAACAAGCATATTTTTTCTTGTCAAAATGCATGAATATCAAATTTGATGAGTTTTGGAGCACAAAAGTACCAACACACCACTGAAGTTGCCATAATTGTTCTACTTCTTTATCTCCTATATCCATCCTTCTTTTACTAGTCGCACAGTCACCATTCTTTTTCACACCTTCATCATCTCTTCCCTGAAATTTATAATGGTCTTTACATTGGTCTTTTTGTGTCAAATTTCTCCTCATTCCAAAACATACTTCATAGAGCTGTTATTTCCTTAAGCTTAACTCTAATATTATTACACTATTCAATAAACCCCAATTGTTATCTATTTTTCTGGAATAATCTATAAATTCCTCTTTTCTACTGTTAAAACCCTTTCCAAGATAGATCCAACCTCTCTATCCAACTTTAATATGAATTATTCCACTTCAGACAAAGAAGAATCCAGTCAAACTGATCTTCCGTGTGTGTGTGTGTGTGTGTGTGTGTGTGTGTGTGTGTGTGTGTGTGTGTGTGTGTATGCCTGGTAATGTACTTTCCTCTGATCATCCCTTCATCTCTGCTCAGTTCTTTCAGGACTTAATTCAACTCAACAACAGCAGCAAGAATAACAAGCACTATCTTTTATGTAAAGTCTTTCCTGATTCCTGCAGTCTTTAGTATCACTCCATCCCACCTCCACTCCATCTTAGTACCTTCCCTCCTTTCCTCCTTTTTTTCTTCCTCTTCTTCCTTCCTTTGCTCTCTTCTTCCTTCCTTCCTTCTTTTCTCCTCCTCTTTCTTACTTTTCTTTTTTCCTTCCTTCCTTCCTTTCTCCCCTTTCTTCTTCCTGCCTTTCCTCCTTCCTTTCTTTCCTTTCTTCTTCCTGCCTCTCCTCCCTCCTTCCTTCCTTTCTTCCTCCTCCTTTTTCTTCCATCATTTCCTGCTCCCCTCCTTCCTTCCGTACTTTTCTCTTTCCTTCCATCCTTTCCTCCTTCCTTCGTTCCCTCCTTCCTTCTTTGCCTCCTTCCTTCCTTCTTTTCATCCTTCCTTCTTTTGATCCTTTCTTCTTTCCCTCTTTCATTCCTTCCTCTTACCTCTGTCGAGGAAGCTTGTATTTTGAACATGCTCATTTACATAAATTTAGTGTCCTTGATAGAACACAAGCTCCTTGAGAGGAGAAACTCTGTTTATGTTTGTATCTCCAGTACTTAGCACAACATGTGACAAATAGTAGATACTTAATAAATGCTTGTTGGTTGATGCATTATTTTCTTTTCTAGAACAACTGCATGAGTTTTAGTAAAATAAAATTTAAAAATTGGTAAATTTTGAATGAAATAAAGTGACTCCTATAGTAGAATTATAATGCTTTATTAGTTTAAAGGCATAAACATATATAATAGTGGAAAAAAATAAACATTTGCAAAAATTTTTTGACATATAAGGGTAACTGATGAAAGAAGAAATTGTGAAGAACTGCTAAACCATAAGCACTTCTAACTCTTTTGACTGACAAATCATTTTACATGAATATCTCTTCTAAACTAAAACTTTGATTTGATAGTTTTAGCTTCTGGTCTTAAATTATTTGGTGATATAGTGTATTTTTCTTTAATTATAATATGAGATAATAGTCTTTTAATGTCTATCTCAATATTTTAAAATAGCAGTTATTTCAGTAGTACAGGCAATCCTGCCAGGAAAGCACATTACAACCTCTCGGAGCCTTTGAAGACCATATGCATGAGTAGCTATTGCAAAAACATTTAATCTACTAGTCAACATTTTATTGTGATTCCTTTTGTACTTAGCTAGACTAGACAGTTCTTGGATCAAAGCTCAAATGCTCTGGAGGTTGGTAGAAACCAACAGATTTAGTGCTTCCTTGGTTTAGTCTTTGGAAAGAACTCTAGGGAAGACCATGAATATCATTTTTTTTAAGTACCTAATGTATATAAGGAACTTTGGAATATGGGAGAAAATATAAAGCATGATTCTTGAGGAAGCAAAATGGCACAGTGGGCAAAATTTTTGAACATGGACTCAGGAAGACCTGAGTTCAAATCTTACCTCATTTACTATTGGACTAATCTTGCTTGTGTTACTTAAGTACTCTCAGCCTCAGTTTCCTGGCTTGTAAAATGGGGATAATTAGAGTGTCTACCTAATAGTGCTGATCAAATGCGATAAGAATAGTACTTTGCAAACTATATAGTATAACATACAGGCTAATTATTATTGGTGTTATTGTCATTAGTAATAATAATAATAATAACCAACATTTATATAGTACTTTAAGATTTGGAAAGCTCATTACAAATATGATCTTATTCAGGAGTGAAACAAGGCTGCCCACTGTCACCATTATTATTTAATATCGTCTTAGAAATGTTAGCTTTGGCAGTAAGAGAAGAAAAAGAGATTAAAGGAATTAGAGTAGGTAATGAGGAAACCAAATTATCACTCTTTGCAGCTTTGCAGATGACATGATGATATACGTAGAGAACCCTAAAGACTCAACTAAAAAACTACTAGAAACAATTCACAACTTTAGCAAAGTTGCAGGATACAAAATAAATCCACATAAATCATCAGCATTTTTATATATTACCAATAAAGTTCAGCAGCAAGAGATACAAAAAGAAATTCCATTCAAAATAACTGTTGATAGTATAAAATATTTGGGAATTTATCTGCCAAGGGATAGTCAGGAACTATATGAATTAAACTACAAAACACTTTCCACACAAATCAAATCAGACCTAGTCAATTGGAAAAACTTAAAATGCTCATGGATAGGACGAGCGAATATAATAAAAATGACAATACTACCCAAACTAATTTACTTATTTAGTGCCATACCAATCAAACTCCCAAGAAATTATCTTACAGATCTAGAAAAAATAGTAGCAAAGTTCATTTGGAAAAACAAAAGGTCAAGAATTTCAAGGGGATTAATGAAAAAAAAGGCAGATGAAGGTGGCCTTGCTATACCAGATCGAAAACTATATTATAAAGCAGCAGTCATCAAAACCGTTTGGGAATGGCTAAGAAATAGAGTAGTCGATCAGTGGCACAGGATAGGATATCAGGACAATCTAGGCAATAACCTTAACAATCTAGTATTCGATAAACCCAAAGACCCCAGCTTTTGGGATAAATACTCACTATTTGGCAAAAACTGCTGGAAAAACTGGAAACTAGTGTGGAAGAAATTAGGGCTTGACCCATACCTAACACCACATACCAAGATAAGATCTAAATGGGTTCATGATCTGGATATAAAGAGTGATACTATAAGTAAATTAGAGGAATGTAATATAGTTTACCTCTCAGACCTATGGAGATGGAATAAATTTATGTCCAAAGAAGAACTGGAACTCTTAATTGAAAACCAGATAGATAACTTTGACTATATTATGTTAAAAAGTTTTTGTACAAACAAAATCAATGCAGACAAGATTAGGAGGGAAGCAATAAATTGGGAAATCATCTTTACATTTAAGGGTTCTGATAAAGGTCTCATCTCTAAAATATATAGAGAATTGTCTCATATTTATAAAAATTCAAGCCATTCTCCAATCAATAAATGGTCAAAGGATATGAACAGATACTTTTCAGAGGATGAAATTAAAACTATCTGTAGTCATATGAAAAGGTGCTCCAAATCACTATTGA